>PVLA01009007.1:5974-81111 GCA_004027455.1 Hydrochoerus hydrochaeris
GACTACATCGGCTTGCATTTCCCGGGCTGACTCAATGTCAAGATTAAAATGTTAATTGATACCTATTGCCCTGAACCTGGGGCAATTCCTGCTTGGGGTTGAGGTTAAAACCTATTGTTTAGGATTATCCCTGCCTGGCCCTAAGCCTGGGGCGTTTCCTGCTTGGGGCTGGGGGTGGCTGCCAAAGGTTAGCAAATATGTATTCCAGCTTCTAAAAAATAAAGCGGATTCAGATTCACTCACAGACTGGTGTGCAGTGTTTTCTGTCTCTCAATCGCCGACTCCCTGACCACCTTTGGGAAACCCTAGCCCTGCCGCAGCTGGACTCCGGCAGTTTGATTTACACATTCATAGTGAAATCATTACTACAGCCAACTAAATTAACATATCCATCAATTCACATGGGCATCTTTCTTTTTGTGGTAAAAGCACCTAAAATCTACACTCAGTCAATATTTCCATATACAGTATGATATTATTAACTCCAGTCATGCTGCACGTTAGGGCTTTGTACTTTCATCCTACATTGTTTGTATCTTTGACCAACATCTCACCATTTTAAGACTTCTCCACCCTCAGAGAACATTGTGTTACTTTTTTTTCATGCATTCAGCTCTTGTTAAATTCCATATATGAGCCAGGTGCAGTCGTGCACTTCTGTAATCCCAGCCCTCAGGAGGCTGAGGCAGGAGGGTCATTGCCAGTTTGAGACCAGCTCGGGCTACAAAGTGAGCTCAACACCAGCCTGAACTGCATAGGGAGACTCTGCTCAAAAGACAAAAAAAATTTCATATATGAATAAGTTCATGTAGTGTTTTTTTCTCTGTATCTGACTGATTTCAGTGAGCACAGTGTTTCTTGCATTCATCTATGATGTTGCTAATAGCAGGATTTTATTTTATTTTAAGACAAGGTCTCACTGTGCAGTCCAAGCTACCTGTGAACTCACTATGTAGTCAAGGCTGGACTTGAACTTGTGACAATCCTCCTGCCTCAGCCTCCATATGCTGGGATTATAGGCATACACTACCGTGGCTGGTTATACTAGTTTCTTTACACATTAATCAGTAGACACATATGTTGGCCATTGTGGATAATGCTTCACTGTGCATGAGAATGTTGATATCTCTTCAAAATATGGATTTCATTTCCTTTAGATACATACCTGAAAGTAGAATTGCTGAGTCATATGGTAGATCTAGTTTAGTTTTTTGTTTTTGTTTTGCTTTTTTGACACAGGGTACCAGTATGTAATTCAGGTTGGGCTTGAACTCATTACGTAGCACAGGCTGTTTTGGAACTCATGATGATCCTTCTGCCTCAGCCATCTGAGTGCTGGAATTATAGGCATATGCCACCATGTGTGGTTTAGTTTTAGTTTTTTGAGGCACCTCCATACTGTTTTCCATAAAGGCCATACTAATTTACATTCCCAGCCACAATGCACACAGTTTCCACACCTTCACCAACAATTATTATCTCTTGTCATTTTGATGGTAGCCATTCGAACAGGTGTGAAATGATACTTCATTGTGGTTTTGATCTACATTTCCTTGTGTTGTATCTTAGTAAAAAAATCTTTTTATTAGTTCGTTTGTTTGCTTTTGAGACAGGGTCTGGCTATGGAGTTCAGGCTGGTCCTAAACTTACTATGTAGCCCAGGCTGACGATGAACTCATGGCAGTCTTCCTGCCTCATCTTCCTGAATGCTAGGATCACACGTGCCCGGCAGTAAAGGAATCTTTTAAAATTAGTGACTGTATTAGTGAGCTTTTTATCACTACAACAGAATATCTGACTCTGGCTACATAGGAAGAAAAGAGGCTTTTTAGCCATAGTTTTGCTGGTTTAAGTTTCATGATCAGACTTTCCTAATGATTTGGCCTCTAGCGAGGGTGGTGGATGATATTGTATCAAGATGGGAACTTGAGTCAGGGCATGCATTGTTAACTGAGCAAGGAAGCAAAGAGCCCTGGTTGGAACCAGGATTGCTCCATTTATAGCAGCCCTGTGGTAAGAGTTCAGGGGGTTGCAGGAGAGCTACCTTGGAAGGTGAGTCCCCAGTATCCTAAGAAAGGCAGGGATCTAACTTGTAAGACCCAAGAGCACCTCCTAATCCTGCCACCCTGAGAACCAAGCCTCCGTTCACCCTGCATCTTTGAAGGACACATTTAAACTGAACCATCAATAGCAGTGGCTCTGTTAAAATTTTGAAGCTTATCTATCTCTTCAAGATGGTACAAACAGGAAATGAAATGATGAGAACATATTTATGAATAAGAGGAATAAACTTAGGTATGAGGAAGTCAGAAACATAAATGATATTTATCATGATTAAATAGAAATTTAATTGTGTGGACTCCTAAGCTATTACCATAGGCTGTTTAGAATAATAACTCTAAAAAACTACTTCTGCTGGGTGTGCTGGCCTAAGTCAGAAAGTAATTACCATGTCAAGGACATTCACTCATGCTTTTTTGTGACTGTGAGTTCCAGTTTTTGGAAACAGAATTTTGGAATGATAGACCATGAGGTTTGATTCAGGATGGCCCCTCATGTTTGAAGTGATTTGATTAGAAGAGTAGTAAACATACAAGGTGTGATCATACAGGGAGTTGATCTCCCCAGCTGTATGAATATCAAACTTAATGCTTCATGGTCATAGTTCATATTCTTAGACCCAGAGAGGGGAAAAAATGAAGAAAAATAGTTTTTTGAGCAGTGGGGATTGAAGCCAGGGTCTTTATGCTGAGCTATACCTTCAGCCCTGTTTGTTTATTTATTTATTTTTGAGACAGGGTCTTGCTCAATCACCAGCTATCCAGGCTGGGTTCAAACTTGCAATCCTTCTGACTCAGCCTCCCAGAGTACTGAGATTCCAGGCATGGGCCAACACATCCAGCAAATAATTTTTTTAGAGTTGTTATTCTACACAGCCTATGGTAATAGCATTTGTGTGCATACAATTAAGTATCTATTTAATCATGATAAATGTCGTTTATGTTAAGCTTTATAAAGATAAGCATTGCATTATAATTCATCTTTTGCAGAATTAGACAATATGTTCAAGGTCATCGAGGTAAGTTAGACCTCATTGCTTCCTCAGCATTTAGTGTTAGGTACTTTGCCAGCAATAATTTGCATGGTTATTACCAGAGTTAATCATCTTGTTTTCCTCCAAAGCACGCTGGCAAGGGACCTCTGCCCTCTCCTGCCTGCCCCTCCCCACCGGGCCAACCAAACTTCAGGGGCCTTCACCCGTTTAGTGCGTGCTAGGTACAGGGAATCGATTTGAGAGGGCTCATTGGGTCACGGCCAGGGACACGGCCCAGTCCAAGCAAATCCCAGGAATCTGCTCTGGGGAGGGAGCAACCAACTGAAGTCACTGTTGCTCTCAGGTCAGCTTCCTCCTGCCTGATTCCAACATGTCACCCATTTGGTTGCGCCCTTCCCGTGTGTGGGGGTGTCTCATTCCCAGCACTGACTGTGGATTAATGAAGGTCCCTTTGCTGGCTCTGCTCTCCGTTGGGCTCACCAACCCCCAACTTCAGTGCTGCTGTGCTTCCTGTGAGTGGTGGCGGGAATGAGTTTGGGTGGCTCTGCCAGCTGGTGCAGATTCATGCTGGTGCACACTTGGTGGGTCACGGAGAAAATGCTGTGTCCCATAATTTTTAGCTGTTTCAGTTGTAGTCCCAAAATATTTGATGAGCTTTTTTAAGTTTTAATTTCTTCCTGTGTCAAGAGGATCCATCTCCCTCTGTCTGGGTCTCTCCAGGGTGTTTTATTCTGGCGTATGAGTTGTTTCTCCCAGGAAGCTTTGTATTTTTTTACTCACTGATCGGCCATCTTGTCTTCCCCCTCCTCTTTTTTCTTAGAATACTTGCTTCATATCCAGGTGTGGTGGCACATGCCTATAATTCTAGCAGTCAGGAGGCTGAGGCAGAAAAATTATTGCAAGTTTGAGACCAGACTGGGTTCTACAGTGAGTTCAAGCCCACCCTGTACTACATAGTGAAACCCTGTCTCAAAAACAAAACAACACAAAACAAAACACAAAACAAAAAGCTTGCTTCATTTGTCTTTTTGGTTACCATGCTTTGCAGGTTTTTTCCTATCTCATCAGTCACTTCTCCTATGTCTTCCTCATTCCTTAATCTCTTTGTGTTGGAGAACATTGGACTCAGTCTTTAGACCTTTTCTTTGTTTCTGTTCTCAGCCTGGTGATCTTTTTTTATTTTAAAAAAAGCAAAACAGAAAAAAGGGTAGAAATAATACAGCATTTCAAAAAAAATAATGCTAAGAAACCACTAGTTGGCTGGCCATGGTAGCTCACATGTGTAATACTGGCACTCGGGAGGCTGAGGCAGGAGGATCGTTGCAAGTTTGAGACCAGGCTGGGCTACAAAATGAGCTCAAGACCAGCCTGAACTGCATAGAGAGACCCTGTCTCAAAAAGACAAAAAAAAATCACTATTTAAGCTGGGTGTGGTGGCTCATGCCTGTATTCCCAGTACTTGGGAGGCTGAGGCAGGAGGATTGTTGCAAGTTTGAGACCAGCCTAGGCTACAAAGTGAGGTCAAAGCCAGCCTGAACTACATAGAGAGACCATGTCTGAAAAAAAGAGATGCAAATCACTAGTTGATAAATTACATATTGTCATCTTAGAAATAGTTGTTCAAGTTACAAAATTAAAGCATACAAAGTGGACATTCAAACAATGTGACTGCAAACAGTTATGTTCAGTGATCCAACAAAAACTCAGTAATATGGTTATCAATCCTACACACTTAAACATACATGCAGTTACATCATTTAGAGCACTTTGCTTCCCTTTCTTTTTTACCATAGCTATTACACAATTTAGAACTTATTACTCCTACAGTTTTTATTACCTTTTACACCAGACAGACAATGTGATATTTATAAATATGATTCTTTTTTATTTCACTTATGAGGATAGTATCCAGTTGCCTGCAATTAACTATGAAAGCCTCAAGATCATCCTTTTTTATAGCTTATTAATATTCCATTGCATAAAAATAACAACATTGTTTTCACCCACTCTGCAGTTGATGAGAATCTTGGTGGTTTCCAAGATTTAGGTATTACAAATTGTGCTGCTATGAACATGGGTGCACATATATCACTGTGATATGAACTTTTCAGTTTTTCTGGGAAAATACCCAGGAGGGGAATAACTGGATTGAATGGAACTTCCAATCCTAGTCTTCTGAGGAATCTCCATACTGATTTCCATAGTCAGCCTGGTGATCTTAGTGAATGTTTTTCTGTGCTACTGGGGATTGAACTCAGGATGTTTGCACCAAACTATATCTCCAATCTTTTTCTTTGTTTTATTTTTAATTTTAATTTTGATATAATGTCTGCTAGGTCTCTAAGTTGTCCAGCCAGCCTGGGCTAGAATTTGTGATCCTCCTGCCTCAGCCTTCTAGAGTGTTGGAGTTGCACCATTATTCTTGGCTCCACAATGACTCTCAGTTCTGGGTACTCGTGTTTCTGCTGTCTAGTTGACATGTCCACTTGAATGTACTACTCCTCTTGTTTTCCCTGTCTCTGTTACTAACAACTACACCCTTACAGTTGTTTAGGCTTCAAAGCCACAACACCACCTCTGATTCCTCATCACTTTGACTCATGGGACATGTCTTGTCTTGTCCAACTCTTTGACAGACCAGAAACCCCCTTTAAAAGTATATTCACCACTTTTCATCATCTCTACTACTATCACATAGTCCAAGATGTCATTGTACCTGACCCAGTTTATTGCAAAACCTTAGTAAGTTTCCCTGTTGCTAATCTTGTCTTCTAGCAATCTATTCTCAGCACAGCATTTATTTATTTCTTTTTATTCAAAGAGAAAAAACAGAAAAGGGAAGCAATAATACAAATTTCCCCCAAAATTGAAATAAAATAAATACTGAGAAATCACTAGTTGACAAGTTACACACTGTCAACTTAGAGATAGTTGTTCAAATCACAGAATTAAAGCATACAAAGTAGACATTCAAACTATGAGACTGCAAAACATTTGTTCTCAATGTTCCAACAAAAACTCAGTAATATGATTATCAATCCTACACATTTAAACATACATGCAGTTATATCCTTTAGAGCACTTTCTTTTCCTCTCTTTTTTACAATAGAAATTATACATTTTGGGTTTTATTACTCCTACATTTCTTATTACTTTTCACACTAGAGACACAATGTGATATTTATAAATATGATTCTTATGTATTTCACTAATGAAAATAGTCTCAAGTTGTCTCCACTTGCCTATGAAGGCCTCAAGATCATCCTTTTTTACAGCTGAGTAATATTCCATTGTATAAAAATACCACATCTTTTTCATCCACTCTGCAGTTGATGGGAATATTGGTTGTTTCCAAGATTTAGCTATTTCAGCACAGCATTTAGATAATTCCTTTTGAAATATCAGCTCATGCCAGTGTTCTGCTCAGACTTCTTTTGACTTTGCATCTCACTCAGAATAAAAGCAAGAGTGATGAATATGGCCAGGATGGCCTTATGCAGACTGTATCTTTGGGCAGTGGTTTCAAATAGGAATTTCATATTAGAGATTGTAGCACAATTTTTGCTGCATAGCATCTTGTCTGTGAGATAGATATTTTGACACTGTGTTCAAGGCCCATAGTTGTGCAGTAAATCTTGATATACACTATCATGCAGTAATTTAATCTTTATCTCTAGTGTTTGGTTTTTACCTATGGCCTTAATATTTGTTGTTTATTTAATTTATAACTGTTTAAAATTATGTTCTGACTTTAGGCAAAAGATATTATTTTGAGAAATACTTATGAGTGTATGTTATATACCAGACATTAGAGTTACAAAAACAAACAAAAGAACGTGCAGATCAATAACCTTCACCATTGTGAACAAGTGATTTTAGGATGTACATAAATGTAAAGAAGGAAATCCAATAAAGATAGCATATTCTTCTTTAGACAAAAGTTAAGAGACAACTTGTATGTTGAGCAAATAAATCAAAAGGAAAGCATCACTATTTTTCTTTTGATTTTTCTCCTGTTTCCCCTTTGTTTTTCTTTTACTTTTCAAGTAACAGAAGTATCTCCTTATCCCTGATCAGCCATTTGCTAGCTGCACCAGCCTTGGCTAGTTTTAAACTTCTCTATTCCCTCCATTTTTGACTTTAAGCAATTATTCTTTTACTCAAATACAAAAAGGTCAAATAGTTTATGTTCTCAATATCTTCATTTTATTCCTGATTTCTAACACATAACAATATAATAATAATACATATTTATGAGACACGGTGTGGTGATTCAATATGCACATACCATGTATGTCTTATTTAATTTCTCATTGCTGGGACAAAATGGCCAACACCTACAAGTTAAAGGAGGAAAGGTTTATTTTAGCTCACAGTGTGTAGAGGTTTTTGTCCATAGTTGGTTGGCTCCAAAACAGGGTGACATGGCAGAGGGGCATGGCAGAGGAGAAATGGTCCATGGCAGGGCAGGCAGGAGAAAGCGAAGCAGTAGCAGCAAGCTTCCTTTTCCTTTTATCCCACCCAGGCTGCAAACCTTTTGGGTGCTAACACCTACAGCCAGGGTAAGCCTTCCCAATATCCACACCCAGAACTATGCTGAACTGATTTAGGTATCACACACTTAATCTCTATGTCTCACACCTTAATCCAACATCATGCACCCATGATCCAGTTGCCTTCTAAGAACCTTGCTTATGAGCACATGCGGCTTTGGAGGGACATCTAGGTATCAGCCATAACAACATGTAATGATTAAATTAGGACAACTAACATTTCTATCTTCTTATCATCTCTTTATGTTTGGAAACTTCAAACTCCAATCTTCTAGTTCTTTATAAAAGACAAGCTTTGTTGTAAATAAACTGTACTCACCCTACTGTGCCACTGTGATGGAGAATAACAAAATTTATTCCTCCCATCTAATTGTATTTTGGCCTCTGTTATCTAACCTTTCTCCATCTTCTTCTTCCCCTTCCCTTCATACCCTCTAGTAATCACTATCCCACTCTCTTTTTTGAGATATCTTTTCTTTAGCATCTATGTATGAGCAAGATCATACAATATTTCTTTCTGTGCCTGTCTTATTTTACTTAACAGAATGTCTTTCCAGTTCCATCCATTTTGTTACAAATGACAAGATTTAATTCTTTTTAGAGTTGAATAATATTCCTTTGTGTATATAGACTACATTTTCTATTTAGTAGATTCCATATCCTGATTATTGTGAATAGTGCCAAAATAAACATAGGAGTGCAGCTATATTTTTTGCATGCTGACTTTATTTCCTTTGAATGTATATGCAGGAATGGGATACCTAGATCATACAGCTGTTATTTATTTATTTAGCAGTACTGGGGATTGAACCCTGGGCCTTCAAATGAGCTACATCCCCAGACCTTTCTCTCATTTTTAAAATTTTAAGACAGAGTGTTGCTAAATCACTGAGCTACCCAGTCTGGCTTCAGACTTGTAGTTCTCCTGTTCAACATCCCAAGGTCCTGAGATTACAGGTGTATACCACCATACCCGACTTCGTTTTATTTTTTTTTTCTTTTTGGTGCCAGGGATCAAACTCACAACCTCATGTTTGCCAAGCAGGCACTTACACTGCTGAGCTAAACCTCTGGTCCTATTTTTACTTTTTTGAGGACACTCTGTTATGTTCTCCATAAAAATTGTAAAAATTGACATTCCTATTAACTGCATTTAAGAGTCTTTTATTGCTAATCATGGCACTTTATTATGCACAGTAGGCCCTCAAATATCTTGGTGCTTATAAATATAATATTTGTTGCTGGAGATTTAGCTCAGCAGCACAAGCGCCTGTCTGGCAAGTGCACGGTCATGAGTTTCTAAATCAGGTTTGGTGGCACATGCTTGTAGTCCCAGCACTCAGGAGGTAAGGCAGGAGGATTGCCATGAATTCAAGGCCAGCCTGAACTGCAGAGTGAGACCCTGTCTCAAAAATAAACAAACAAATATAAATAAATACCTTTGGTTTCTAAATGTCCCCACCACTCAGCAAGACCCAGTATACTATCCAATACTAAACACTTAAGTTTCTCTTTGCTTATGGATAAATGGAAGAAAAAACTTTCTGCAAACAAATGGTTTATTTTTCATCTTTTATCTCATCCCTCTTTGATATACTATGTTGTACCTATAATTGTAGGGCTGCAGAAATGAGTATGTAAAACAAATATTATATATAATATATATATATATATATATATATATATATATATATATATATATATATATTGGTACTGGGGATAGAACTCATGACCAAAGTATTTTAAACTATAAAGACTTTAAATGCACCCAGCACTTTGGAGGCTGAGGATGGAAGATTGCCATGAGTTCAAAGCATAGTGCCTGGCATAGAGAGGATTCTAAACACATGACATTCTGTTACAGTTCACGGTGCAAAGGGTGAGAGATTGCTGAGTCAATATCCAACTCAAACTCCAAGAGGGCCCAAAGGAACTGCCTGTAGCTGAGACCCCCTCAGCATGAAAGCCCAAAACTGAAGATTTGTGGCTTTCTATTGGCAGAAACAGGAAGCAAGGATAAATGACAAAGCAAGAACATTTGTGCAAGAATTCATGTAGGAGGAAGGGAAGAACAGGAGGACAGGGTAAGGTGAGAGTGGTCTGTTACATGACTGAACTTAGGTCCAATCACAGTGATGGAACGGAGTATGGGGAGGTCAAGGGCCAGAACATTCATTTCTTAAGGCTATGTATTTGATCCTACTTGACTTGTGGCTCTGTAGGCTATCTTAATCTCTAGCCATGCATTCTGGGAAGGTTTGGGCATGTGGCTCCCAAAGTCCCTTACCTTTGTATAGCCATCTCATATATACCTCTGGCCAACATCCTTACACCATTCATCATTGATTGTGTGTCTGGAATTTGTTTCCTTCATAAATAGGTATTTTTACAAAGACAGTGTGTGTTTTTGGTTATATATATATATATATATATATATATATGCACATAGATACAGTTACACTGTCAACATTCTGATAAATATTCTGTATCTCTCTGATGCCCATGATTTCCAAGGGGTTTTCTATTGACTGGTTGCTCTATATTTGATTGTACTTATTTTTGGTTGGTATTTTGAAAATGTTATATATAAAAAAGTAATTCTATGATGAGGCTACTTTGGATAATGTTGGGCTGAACAATGCTAAAACAATGGCCTCAAGAATAATGCTGTGTGTTAAAGAGCATTGTGACTTTTGCAAAGATGATTATAATGTGTAGTGAATTTTGCAGACTGTGGAGGAACCCACAGGAATAACATATTCGGGAGATTATCACAGAGATGTAAAGCACGTGATGTTGAGTTACTCAGCTTGCACAAATCCACCCCGTGGATGTGAGGGTGATCTGGCTGAGACATCTGTCACTGTATTGATTGCCAGGGTTGATTCTCCTGGTCTGGCTGCCTAGGCGAATATCCTCCTTTTCCCTTAATGCTCCAAGCGCGCCCCTCCTGAAGTTGCACACTTGCTGGAAGAAGATGCCCACCCCCAATAGAGAAGGACTGGTTCCTCCAGTCAGGGGTACAGGAGTAGCTGCACTGCCCTGCTAGAACCTCCAAACAAGCTTTCAAATGAGATCCTGCTGTATGTGCTGTTTTTGTCCAATGTGCATGTCACAGCTACCTTTCCATGTCAATAGTCACATCTCTCTTTTTCCCTTTTTCTTTTTAGTCCTTTTTTGTTGACTTATAAATTTGAGAATTGCCTTATTTAGTGCTTTACTTAATTTTCAATGACTGTAAACAATGCTTTAATGTACATTCTTACTGTTTTTGGGGAAAGTACTAGAGATTGAACACAGGGTCTTTATGCTGTGCTACATCCCCAGGCAATTTATTTATTTATTTATTTATTTATTAAAGCAGGATCCCACTGTGTAGTGCAGGCTGGCTTTGAACTCACTATGTAACCCTGGCTGGCCTCGAACTCTGATGATCCTCCTGCCTCAGCCTCCCAAGCGCTGGAATTACAGGTGTGTACCACCATGCCCAGTTTCATTTTTTATTTTTTTAGTTTGAGTTAGGGTGTTGCTAACTTGCCCATATGGAAGTCTGTCACATTGCTGGGATTACAGGTACACACTTCTAAGCCTGGCTTGACTTTCTTACTTTTTAATTTATGCAACTGTCTCCAGGGTTAAATTCCCGGATGTAGGGTTATTTATGTCAAAGGGCATACAGTTTTTTTTTTTATTTTGGTGGTACTGAGGCTTGAACACTGGGGACCTCTAACCACTTATAGATATGTGCCCAGCATTTTCTATTTATTTATTTTTACTTTGTGACAGGGTCTTGCTAAGTTGTCCAGATAAGACTCATGATCCTCCTGCCTCAGTCTCACAAATAACTAGAATTACAGAAATATGTCAGTGCACCCTGCTAAACATCACACACATTTCAATAACAAATCACTAAGTTTTTCTCTGGAAAAGTTGCTCAGTCTGAGCATCAGCTGTTTCCTCATATACTCAGCAGTATTAGATTTTTTTGCCAATATTTAAAAATCTTGCCTCAGAATTTAATTCTGTGTGTTTTTGAAGGGAGACAGATTCACAGAAATCAAACTCCTAAGGGCTTAAGGGTACAATGTGTAAACCAAGATACTAATTTATTAATTTATGCAGAGAAATAGAAATGCCTAGCAGACCATACCCTTCATGTTAGCTGGTCAGTACTTATGTCTGTCATAAAGATTTATCATAAAGCAAGTAAAAATTGAGTAGCATAAAGAGAAAGTTTCTTGGTAAGCATAAGATCCCACAGCAAAAGGAAATGTGATATTACAAGATGATATTCATGACATTCTAGTGCTGAACCAGATATTTGTGTTTATAAGTCAGATAATCTTTGCTCTGCTTACAGCTGCTAGTGCTTATCAAAAGGTTATCTTTGCGATTTTCCTTTTATGACTATGTAGATTTCTGCATTTCTCCTTTTCAGTGTTTTTTTTAGACTGTATGTCATTTTTGTTAATAAGTTTTAATTTTTACTTGACACATAGTAATTGTACATATCAATGGGGTGGTAATTGGGACATTTATCACCTCTGACATAAATCATTCCTTTGTGTTGGGAATATTAGAAATTCTCTCTAACAGCTTTTTTTAAATAGTCAATTAATTGTCAATCATGTTTATCCTCCTGTGCTCTGTGCTCTGTAGAATATTAGAAATTAATCCTTCTGTCCAACTTCATCTGTGTATCTGCATATCAGCTTGATTTGGCTTTGACTGTACTCAATTTCATATGAGGCTTCCTTTTTATAGCTTCAAATGTGCTTTCCTGAGACCAAACTCTCATTGCTTTATTTGGAGTAGGCTTGGAATTTCTTCAAACAGTTACAAACTGTACTCAGTCTGTGTCATTTCTGTGAGTGGTCTTAGGGTTACAGTCTTTATAATGTGATTCTTCCTAATCTCATCTGAAAGCAGTTCCAGATGGGGGAACATTGCTTTTGTCCTTAAGATTCATCTATAGCTCTTATTTAAGTTTTGTAAATGAAGACACTGAAGGCTAGCAAGCCAGAGTGATTTTCTCAGGATCATGTCTAGCAGGTGGCCGAAGTGATATTCAAACCTGAGTGTGTCTGGCCCTCAAACTCATTGTTTTCCTGCTGTACCATTTGGGCTTTCTATATTAATGGTCTGTTCTATTTTCTGACGACAGAGTGACTGTAAAGAAAATGAGAACCACTTATGTTAGAAATATATGTGGACAGATTACATCATCTAGCTAGAGGTCAGGATTACCTGAACTACATTTGTAATTTACTTGAACTACAGTTGGTGAAAACAAGCAATTTGCTAGCCCACTAAATGTAGTCAAGTCTTTTAATCTCTGGATGAAATGGAGGTGTAGCCTAGAGTGAAATATACCCTGAAGAATTTAAAAAGATCCTCCCTTACTGATCAAGAAGGCTATGCTCATAGATTGCTCAAAGAACTGAATTCTTTGTAGATTTTACCCATTATCCATCAGCCATTACAATTTAAATGTAAGAACTATTTGCTTACTGTAAAAGCTGAGGAAAAAACCCAAAATGAAGGTCAAGTGCTTGGGATGTGGCTCAGTAGTAGAGTGCATACCCAGCATGCACAGGGCCCTGGGTTCAATCCCCAGGGCAAAAAAAAAATGATGTTCAAACTCATACCAACCTGGAGCTGAATGGTATGTTGGTAGTGCTCTGTCTGGCTGTCAGAAAACAGTTCACTGAGCTAAAGTATAAATTCAGATCCTGCTGTACCAAATGGAGAGGTTGGGGCAATCACCTTACTTAGGATTAGGTTTCAATTCCTTGTTCTCAACAGTCAGGGTTAATCCTACAAGCTATTCCAGAAGAGGGAAATTTTTTCCTATTGAAACTCAATGAGGGTTTAATTTTTTTTTTTTTGCAGTATTGGAGATTGAACCTGGGGAGCACTGATCTATATCCCTGGCCCTTTTACAAATTTTATTTTGAAACAGTATCTCACCAAATTACCCAGCTGTCCTCAAATTGGCAATCCTCCTGTCTCAGCCTCTCAGGTAGCTGGGATTATAGTCATTTAGGGTTCTGAGAAGGCCCTTGATCCCCAGAGGTAATACCCAGAGGTATTAAACTGGAACAAACAAGACTTTCCTGAGTTTGAATTGTGGCCTTGCATTTACTTTGTGTGAATGTGAGTAAAGTACTTTGAGCATTTTTTATCTATAAAGTGGGGATGAAATATTCATTTCATGATTATGGAGTTAGATGAGCTAAAATAAGATACTTAACATAGTGCCTAGTGAGCAGTACACATATGTTATTTCTTTTTTTTGTCTTTTTGAGATAGGGTCTTGCTATGCAGTTCAGGCTGGCTCTGAGCTCACTTTGTAGCCCAGGCTGGTCTCGAACTTACAACGATCCTCCTGCCCCAGCCTCCCAAGTGCTGGGGTTACAGGCATGAACTTCGATGCCTGGCTTGTTATTTCTTTTTTAATTTATGGGAAAAAACATGAAACAAAATTTAATAATGAAATAATAGGAAAATAACAATGTTAATACATTGCATATTGTTATCTTCAAAGTAATTATTCAGAATACGAGATATGGACATTAAAATTTCTCAAATCAATAGCACAAACTTTCCTTTTTTAATTTAAAGAGAAACAAAAGCATGAAAAGGGTAGAGGTAATACAGAATTCCAAAAAAAAAAGATAAACAATAAGAAACCACTAGTTAATAAATTACATATTGTCCTTTTAGAAATAGTTGCTCAAGTTACAAAATCAAAGCATACAAAGTAGATAGTCAAACAGTGAGAGTGTAGACAGCTATGCATGCATGAATCTCTGCATGTATTTTTATACTTTCTGTATTAGAGGGACAAACAAAACTTAGCAAGACAAAACAAAACAAATTCCTATGAAAACATGAAACCAAAAAGTCATATAAAACCACAGTACAAGGTGATCTACAATAATTACTGTGTTGTTTCTTGTTATCTTCAATAGAATGTCTATATCATCAGGCATAATTGAATATAGCAGTATGATTGAGTATAGCAGTAAATAACAACATTATTAAAAATAAAACATTGTAGACAGTATAAAACTTCAAAGGCAGGTAATAATCAAACCAGAGTGGATATTCTAGTGGATCTTGTCATCTTAAGTGCAGTTGTCTATACTCTCAGACTTGATACTATCAATCATAACAGCTTTGAATAAAATCTATCAGTACAAAACAGCGAACCAACAAAACAGATTCGATTACGATCAGTCATGGTAAAACTGTGTAGGTTTTACAGAGCTTTAGATTAAGTTAATAGGAAATGATTACCGTACTATATCCTGTTATTTTCGGGATTACTGTCTGTACCCTTAAATCTAGTACAGGTAGAATGACTGGAACAGAATATAATACATCTAAGCAGAGTAGTGTGAGTAATGTGTGTTTTAAATCCTGGTGCACTATTAACAATATAGTGTATCAAGGCCATCTATGTTAGAGATTCTAGCCATCCTTCTCTGCCTCATCTCCACCATGCTACCCTCTGCCTGTTTGTCCAATTCTCTCCTTCATTCCACCTCCTGTCCCACTCATTGAGACCTTTCTGCTACTGCCCCCCAAACCCCGGCACTCCTCTTCTCTCTCTCCAGAATGTCCCCAAGCACTCTCTGCAGTGTTGGATTGGTGGTCACAAACTACCCCAGTTCCTCCCCACCACGGAAGCATCTCGTCTCTCCATCAACTTCCACCGACAGTTTTGCAGGGCACATCAACCTGAGCTGGAGGTTATCCTCTTTCAGGGCCTGGAACACTCCACCCCACCCCACCTCCCATCCGATGGTCTGCGTTGAGAAGTCAGGCTCGATTCAGATGGGCTCACCTTCATAGGTAATCTGCTTCTCCTCTCCGACGGCTTCCAACACTCTGCTCTTATACTGAATCTCTGGCATCCCGATCACCATATGTGTGGGTGTAGATCTGTCCTGGCTGCAGGTGGCTGGAGCTCTGCATGCCTCACACAACCAAATGTCATTTTCTTTTCCCATGCTTGGGAAGTTCTCCTCAATCATTTCTGCGAATAGCCCTTTTAATTCACCTGTATGTATTCCTGCTTTTTCGTTCACATTTCCTATTCTTAAATTGTAGATTCTCTTGTCATCCTCTAGCCCCTGCATCATTACCGCCTGTTTCCCTGCCATTTTCAAGAGATCCTTCCCTTCATGATCACACACTGCCAACTTGTCTTCAAGTTTTGATAGTCTATCCCCAGCTTCTTCAAAGGAGTTTTTCCAGTTTTCAAAGGAGTTTTTAATTTCCTGGTAGTCTCTTTGAATCTGCTTCATGTATTCTATATTTTCTCTTATATTCTTTATCAAATGTATCTCTCCTTTTTTTGTGTTCCTCGCTTCTTCCATCTGTATCATCCGAGAGATGCTTTCCTAGAGCATTTCTTTTATTACTCTACTCATATCCTGCTTTACCTGATTTAATATTTCAGTTTTGAGCTCTTCTACAAGGTCCCGAACATATCTGTTAATGTCCACTGAAGCCATGACTGATGTTGCGTGTTTGCCACCCTCAGTCTCCCTTGTTTTTCCTTCTACTGGGTCAGGGCTCTCAGGGTTCTGGGCTGGGGGCCTCCTCTTGCCTCTCCTGTTATGGTCCCGTCTTCCTCCACATGGGTTACAGTGCAGGTCCCAGCCCCCTTCCCTGTTGGCCACAGTTCCTCCAGAGCACACTGGCAAGGGAACTCTGCCCTCTCCTGGCTGCTCTTGTCACTGAGGTGTAAACAGTGGCTCCGTATGCCTGCCCCTCCCAACCGGGCCAACCAAACTTCAGGGGCCTTCACCCGGTTAGTGCGTGCTAGGCGCAGGGAATCGATTTGGGACGGCTCATTGGGTCCTGGCCAGGGGCGTGGCCCAGTCCAAGAGAATCCCACCAATCTGCTCTGGGGAGGGAGCAACCAACTGAAGTCAATGTTGCTCCCAGGTCAGGCTCCTCCTGCTGGATTCCAACATGTCGCCCATTTGGTCGTGCCCTTCCAGTGTGTGGGGAGTCTCATTCCCATCACTGACTGTGGATTAATGAAGGTCCCTTCACTGGCTCTGCTCTCCGTTGGGCTCACCAATCCCCGACTTCAGTGCTGCTGTGCTTCCTGTGAGTGGCTGCGGGAACCAGTCTGGGCGCCTCTGCCAGCTGGTGCAGATTCAAGCTGGTGCAGACTTGGCGGGTCATCACAAAAATGCTGTGTCCCGTAGTTTTTAGCGGTTTCAGTTGTAGTCCCAAAGTATTTGACAAGCTTTTTTATGTTTTAATTTCTTCCTGTGTCAAGAGGATCCACCTCCCTCCATCTGGGTCTCTCCAGGGTGTTTCATTCCAGCACATGAGTTGTTTCTCCCAGGAGGCTTTGTAGTTTGTTGCTCACTGATCAGCCATCTTGTCTTCCCCCTGTTTGAGGAATTTCTATACTGGTTTCCACAGTGGTTGCAGCTGTCTACACTCCAAACTTTCCTTTTAAATCAACTAAGAGACACTAATAATGTAACTGACTTGCATTTTTTCTCTTTTCCTTCCTATCCTTTTCCTTTTCCCCCAACTTAGTTCCTTTTTCCTTTTGAACAATTTCTCCCCATTTCACAATGCATTACATGTGCATTTTAGACCTTATTTACTCTTTCAGTTTCCCACACCAGGGAGACAATATGATTTTTACACATGTGAGTCTGGTTTATTTCACTTATGAGTATGCTCTCAAGTTGCATCCATTCACCTATAAAAGTTTTAAATTTATCGTTCTTTATAACTGAGTAGTTCTCTATTGACATACAGTGTTTCTTATTCCTTTTCCCACATGTACATTTTACTAGCCTTAGGCTGGTTAACTTAAAGATAATTTATGCAATATCTCATGTGTGGAGATAATGGATTATACAGTGCTGACATAAAAGCCATGATATTCTTTGTATGAACACTAGAAAGTGGTTGTCATAAGGGGTTGCAAAAAGAAGAGTAGCATGTATTTCTGGTGGCGCTTCATCTTTATTTTCTTTTCTTGGGTTGAAAAATGTGTGTGTGTGTGTGTGTGTGTGTGGGTGTGTAATGGACTCAGAGCTTTCCCACTGAACTATATCCCCAGCCATTTTATTTTTATTTTTTTATTTTGAGGCAAGTTCTTGCTAAATTGCCAAGTTGCTTAGGCTGGATGAGAATGTGGGATCCTCCTGCTTCAACCTCTCCACATGCTGAAGTTGTAGGTGTGTACCACCATCCGTAGCTAAATTATACTTTTAAAAATTCAGTGATAACTGTGCACATAAACATGTTTTTTCTTCTTTGCTGCTTTTTAGTCTCAGTTCAGAAAAGTTCAACAGATCTTGTGACACGGGTTGAGCCTAGGACCTTGACTGAGTGAACGACACAGTTGCATCTGCCTCTAGCCTAGGAAATCCTTCTTGTTTAAGCATACGTGAAGTGGGGTGGTGGAGGTGTATAGAGTTGTAGACTGAAGCTGAACTCTTTGTGCACATTGAACTGCTTCCCCACATCAGTGCCCTACAGCAGCTGCAGGTCCTCAGGCACCTGATGTACAGCCCCCACCCTCATGTACCACTCATGTCTTCCCCAAGTCCTCCATGCAGCCGCCTGTGAACTATTGTTTAGACTCACAGCTTACGATTGTCGGCTGAGCTTGTGTGTCTAAACCCATGAACAAGCAGTTACTGCCCACCCAGAGGTTCAGAGCCAGGGTGATACTTTTTAACTTTATAAATTTTATTTTGCCTTTAGTTAAGCATCTCATGAATGCAGGTTAATGTCTTCAAAGAATGATACATGGTCTCCAGTGGGTATAAAATTTGGAGTTTATAATGAATATATTAAGGAGGGATGAGTTACATAGATTATCATTTGAGTGAAGACTTTTATTTATTTTTGTAACAAACATTTATGAAGTGGCTATTATTCATCAAGTGCCTGCTATGAATTTATAGAGTACTTAATATGAATTATAAATATTGAGGGCCAATTGTGAATTATTGGATGCCAGTCTAAGATGTTTTCCTTTGCAGTAGTTTTCTTTTTATGCCACCTATCAAAGACTTTTTGTTGCATTCTAAGGACATTAAGTTTAGCTGTAAATTTAATTTATATAATATTAAATAATAAATATTAAGTAAATTTAATTTATATATTTTATTTGTGAGCTAGACTGAGATCCTACCTGCTTTTCTAGCAATGTGGACGCTTGTGTATGTATGTGGATGTGTACTCGCTAGACAAATGCTCTACCACTGGCCTGTGTCTCCAGCCCCACGGTACTATTTTCACTGGGAAATGCATTTCTTATTTCCAGATGGTGTGGGTCTCTTTCTGAATTGAGAATTAGAAAATTTAGGATTGACTGACCTCAAATTTGCCTCCTATTGTGACCTTCAGCAGGTTCATTTTCCCCTCTAGAACTCTGTTTACCTGTAATAAAATGAATCACTCATTCTCAATTGTATCAGTTTGAAGTCTCTTTGAATAACAAACATTTTATAACTCTCCTCTTATGATACTATTCTGGAATGATGCTAATAGTTCATAGATAATGAAGCCTGTTTATACACATGCAGCAAACATCAATATTACACCCTAACTACAATGTGAAGGAGAAAAAAAATAGCATTTAAAATAATATATATATATATATATATATATATTCCAGACATTGTTAGATGCTTGTATCTGTATATGATCACTGTAAACACAAGTAGGCAGATAAGGATATTGTACACTGGGAGCTCAAATACCTCATCTTTCCAAATGATGCTATGATTTCCCAAAATGTCAGTCAATTTTGTTGAAGTTGCAAGACAGATACGATTCCATTTTCACTCAATTAACATGACATTTGTCATTCTGGTGAAAAAATACCAATATACATAAAGCTATGTAAAATATGTTTACAAGGGAGTTAGAATCTAGGGGTAGATATCACAAGTTTCACCTACATGAATGCCGAAATGAGCAATTGAAAGCTATGGGGAGCATAGTACAATTCTCAGTTCTCCATTGTGTGGGTCTCTCTTCTTACTGCAGGACATATCGCCGTCTACCATGTCATTAAATAGCAACAGTATCGCCATGTATTTTCATTATGCCCTCTAGGGGGTGCTGCTTCCCCTGGTGAGACCAACTGGACTAGAAGAAGTGCAAGTTGCTGACCATCTTGATTCTTTTGAGTCCATGCCTGGATTTTTATTGAATGAGACCCTCATGGGGCACTGTAGCATGGATTGAGAAGCTTTTGTTCCAACTTTGCTTTATGCCTGCATTATTATGGACCTTAAAGTCCTGTTTACTTCAGAAGATTGAGTGAGAAATGCCCTTATAAAAGATTTTGAAACGCTGATTTATAAAGATCAGAAACAATTTATTAACTTTAAATGAATTTTAAACTAGATATGGCCGCTGAGTTATCTTTTGGGATTTGTCGTTTCGTCCTCAAATGTGCCTTAGGATTTTGAAATAATTTCTTATTCTGGTTGTGATGAGTAATATGTGTTATGACCTATTATTTCCAGCAGATGGCAATGTTCGGTGCAAAAATGGCTTAGTTTAACAACTGCAGCTGTCTAAGCTGTATGTCATTCATTCATTCAATTATTTGTTTATTTATTTATTTATTCTGAGGACTGATCCAAGAGTCTTTGCACAGAGCTACATCCCAAACCCCTTTAAAAATTAAGTTTTGTTTGGAGACAGAATCTGTTATGGATTGAAAACTAGTGTTCAACTTAATGCTAGCTGGACTACATCAGCATGGCGCTGTGTGTATATGTTCCACCTGAGGAAAGTTGCCAGTATAAATGGAGACATGGAGAAGGAGAAGTTATTCCCGTTAGTGTGTTAATGCATTAGTGCATGAAGCATTGTGGGTTCTCCTACGTGTTGCTGTTTGAGCCATGGGTTCTCCTGGAGCAGCTCTGGTCTTCACATTGAGCATTACTTCTTGGCTCCAGAGGGGAAGATGTGTGCAGCTTGGTCTCCAGGATGAATTCATCACGCTGGTTTCCTGGCATGTACTCAACTGTGCTTGTCGTCAGAGGAGCTCGGGGCCTCCGTGTCACTGAGGATGGCTGTGGTGCTTTTGAGGACAGCCCTGGTCTTTGTTGTGAGTTTGACTTCTTGGCTCCAGTGTAGAACACTCAACCTACCAGAATAACTCCTTCACCCCACTGGCATAGACTTTCTGGCTTCCACCACTGACCTTTGGGCCTTCCCAGCACGGATCCATAAAAGAGACTGGTGTGAGTCCTTCTTGTGGGCTCTAGACTTCCAGCTGGACTCATGGGAGGCATTGTCGTGAGCACTGGGTCTTTATCTGAACTCATGTGGGACATTGCTGTGGGATTCAGGCCTTTTGCTAATATTTTATGGCTTTAGTGATGTGGATAGATTTCCTGCATTTCCTTAGGTGACCGTCATAAAAAGATTATTATAAACTCCATGTCCTTATTCTAATTGTTCTCTGTATAACCCATGACTACAACAGAGTCTTCCTAAATTGTTTAGGTTGGGCTCAAACTTGTAATCTTCCTGCCTCAGCCTTCCAGAGTACTAGGATAATAGGATGTGTCACCACACCTGGCTTCTCTTTGTATTGAAAACCCAAACTTCATAGTACATATTGACTTCATAGTATCTCTCCTTTCAAGAGATTTGATATAAGCTAATTCAGTTAAGGAAATGGTTAAGCTGACGAAGAAGAGGTGCATGTAATTCAACTTTTGCCTAAATCACATTTCATTATTGAAACAATAGTTTAGTAGATGGTTAAGATAAATTCTACATTTATCTATATGAGATAAATACTTCTCTTGCTTTATCAGTTCTATTATTCTGATTTTCTTATAGACTTTCAAAAATAGATCATTGTGAAAGAGTTTCAGACTTAAAGAATGGCTAGAACAGTCCAAAGAGCTGTAGAGTGTATAACCAGATGCCCCGTGTTATGGTTTACATATATATGTCTCCCTCACTAAGCCTCATGTACTCGCAGGTGGGGCTTTGGGGACGTGCTTGGATCGTGAGGGCGGATACTCAGCAGTGGCTAAATGTGATGTTGGGAGGTAAAGTCTGGTTGGATAAGGTGGGTCACTTGGGGTGTGGCCTGTTCTGTTTCCATTATCATTTGTCTTTCTCTGAATCTTTTGAAAATTAGATGTTGTCAATTACCTCTAACCACTCCAGAGTGTATTTCTCCCACACGAAATTGCATAAATATCATACAACACTTCACATCAGGAATAGATACTGGCATATTACCATCCTGATTGTATCCGTCTATTCAGATTTTACCAGGTGGCCAATAATGTCACTCTTTTCCTTGTACTTTGTAATCCTATCCAGGATCGTGTGTTGCTTTTAGGGCTTGGTCTTCTCCAGTCAGGCCTAATTCTTTACTCTTTCTTATTCTTGCACTTTTTAGAAGGTACAGAGTTAACACTCTTTAGGATGGCTGTCATCCTCCTGAGGTGGTCTGATTTTTTAAAAAATCATATTCAGGTCATATATTCTTGGCAGGAGTATCACAGAAGTAAAACCTCACATCATGGGAAAAATGATGTCAACCTGTTTCATCTCTGGGATTATTAGCCATGGTGATTTTCTTAAGGAAAATGGAATTTTGAATATATGTATTTTTCATCTTTCTTTTCATTTAATACTATTTTATAGACATTACATAGAGATGTACTTCATTCTTTATTAGTGTTTATAAGTCTCCATAGTTTATTCTCATTCTGATGAGTATTTTTGTAGTTGTTTTGAGAAAGGGGCTCCTTACGTAGTTTAGGCTGGCCTTGAACTCATGGTTATCCTCCTACTTCAGCCTTTTGATTGCTGGGATTACAGGCATCTACCACCACACCTGGCCTTTGATGACTATTTTTGGTTCTTTCTTTCTTTCTCTCTCTCTTTCTTTCTCTTTCTCTCTTTCTTCTTTCTTTTTGGTTTTTAAGACAGGTTCTCACTATGCAGTTGAGGCTAGTCTCGAGCTCACTTTGTAGCCCAGGCTGGTCTTGAACTTGCAATGATCCTCCTGCTTCACCCTCCAGAGTGCTGGATTTTTTTGTGTTAATTCTAATTCTTTAAATTTTCAAAGCTACAGTGACTCTCATTATGTATATTTTTGTTTGCTTTTGCAAGTACATCTGAAGTTACAACAAAGATGACAATGTGTCAAGATACAACGCATAAAAAATAATAAAGTGCTTGACATGGTGACAAGCACCTGTAGTTCCAGGACTCAGGTGGCTGAGGCAAGAGGTTCATTGTTAGTTTGAGACCAGCCTGGGTTATATAAGTGAGTTCAACGACAGCCTGCACTACATAGTGAGACTCTGTCTCAAAACAAACAAACAAACAAACAAACAAAAAAAAACAAGGAAGAAAAAATATTTACTGTGCAAAAGATAGCCCAAAACAGGAAGGAATGGTTGTACTTAAGTCAGATGAAGTGTTGTTGAACCTATGGCACATGTGCTGCTGCAGGCTGTTTGTTACCACTGAAAGCTGCTAAAGTTTCCCCATCAACAAAACAAAACAAGACAAAAAACAAAACAAGGCAAAAAATCACTGTGTAATGATAAAAGAATCAATTTAGCATGAGGAAATAGCAATTATAAACATATATGCTCCCAATATTGGAGCACCCAATTATATAAAACCACTAGCATTTGATCTAAAATTAGAGAGTGTGCCTCATACAATGAAAGATGAGAATCTCAATGCCTAACTTTCATCAATTGGCCAGATCGTCCAAACAAAAAACAGACATAGGTCAAAGTCTGAGTATACAATAAGCAAGTGGCCCGACAAAACATTTCCAAAAGCTGTAGCATACACATTCCTCTCATCACTACAGGATACATTATCCAGGATAGACTCTGTGTTAGGCCAAACACAGATCTCAATCAATTAAAAAATCAAAATCATAGTATGTATCTTTCTTGATTATAATGCAATAAAACTAGAAATCAATAAGAACTAGAAATTGTACAGCTCCACAGAAATTAAACAGTATTTTCCCTGGTGGTTACTAATAGATCAATGAAAAAACAAGAGGAAAATGTGAACATTTTTGAAGAAATGAAAAGGAACACACCACATGTCAAAACCTATGGGATGCTGAAAAAGCAATTTTAAGAGGAAACCTCATAACAATAAGTGCCTACACAGAAAAACAAAATAGAGAATTTGGCAAGGTGATATTGGCCTGTAATCCTAGGTACTAGAAAGTTTGAACCAAGAGGAAGGAAAATTTGAGGCCAGCCTGGGCAACTTAGCAAGACACTGTTTTAAAATTTAAAAAAAGGGGCTGGGGATTTAGCTCAGCGGCATAAGTACCTGCATTGCAAGCGCGTGGTCGTGAGTTCGATCCCCAGTACCAATTAAAAAAAAATACTGGTACTACCGTATATAAAATTTAAAAAAAATAAATAAAAACAGACAGTGATGTAGCTCAGTGAAGCGCAATGGCCTAGCATGCCTGAGATGCTGGGCTCAATCCCCAGTACCAAGAGGTGGGAGATAAAGAGATCAAAGGAGGAAGGGAGAGGAAAAGAGAAAGAGGGAGGGGAAGGGGAGACAAGGAAAGAGAGAAGAGAAGAGGAAGAGAAGAGAAAAAAGAGAAGATCAGAGAAGAGAGAAAAGAGAATGGAGGCAGGAAAGGGGAGAAGGGAGAGAGAGGCAAGAGCTGGAGGGAGGGAGGGGTGAGAGCAGCCTACGGATGCTAAGTGCTCCATCCCCTTCTTTCTAAGACCACTGCCTGTCTCTGTGCTCTGCAACATCTTTGCCACACCCTCAGTGCACTGTGACCTCTGCCTCAAACACTTTGGTAAACATAGCTGTTGTTTTTTCCTGTTGGTGTTCTTTGTTGTGGAAGGAAAATCTAGGTACCTCTAGTCAATCTCATAAAATTCATTTAAGTGTTTTCTCCAAAGGAGTTGTGAAAGTGAAAGGCCTCTCAATAGATTATGGGGGCTAATCTCTAGTAGTATTAATGGTTGTAATGTAACGAATAGTTTCTGTCACATGCTAATTTACAATATTTAACATTTTCTATTTTTAACTTTTTTATTTTTATCAATAGTAGAATTCGTTTCCCTGATTATAATCCCTAATCAGCATCACTTAAAATACAGAAGGATCTGTACAGAGGTGAATAACCCCAGTATTTCTGTCTCTCACTGTATATATTAGACCACTTAACAGACATTTCAGACATTAGTCATTTGATTGGTATCTCACTAAAATGGTGCCAGTTTTCTTATAATGTTTGTTATTTTTTATGTATATGAGTTTAATTGGTGATGGGATGGAAGAATGCACTTGGTTTGATTTGGGGGATATTTTTAAGTTTTAATTTTAAAAATAGAATTTAGGAGTTGTTAGATCGGTTGGTAGATAACTTTGAAAGTCCATTCACTAAGCACTCAGTCAGCTGTTAGTTCAGCTTGTGACTCCTAAACTCTACTTCTCAGGTTCATGCTGTAGAACTAAGTTTGTGATATAGATCTTATTCATTTCTCCTGGTTTCTTTTTGAGAACCGACACTGTTATGGATTAAAAACTGGTGGCCAATTTAACACCAGCTGCATTAAATCACCATGGTACTAAGTGTAGATGTTCCACCTGAGGAAAGTTGCCAGCGTAAATAGAGACATGGAGAAGGTGAGTGAAGCATTGTGGGTTTCTCTAAGTGTTGCTGTTTGAGCCTTGGTTCTCCTGGTGGAGCTCGTCATGAGTAGCTTTCCCAGTGTGAGTTCAACCATTGTCATTAGAAGAGCTCAGGACCTTGTTGGTAAGAGTGGCTGTGGTTCAATTTGAGGGAGCTGTGGTCCTTACATCGAGTATCACTTTCTGGCTCCTGAGGGGAAGATGTGTGCTGTTTAATCTACACGAGAAACTCATGCTGGCTTTCTGTCACGTACTTGACTGTTCTTATGTCAGAGGAATTCAGGACCTCCGTGTTGCTGAGGATGGCTGTGGTGCTTTTCAGGACAGCCCTGGTCTTTATTTTGAGTGTGACTTCTCAGCCCCAGCATAGAACCTTCAACCTACCAGCACAGCTCCTTCACCCTGCTGGCATAGACTTTCTGGCTTCCACTGCTGACCTTTGGGCCTTCCCAGCACAGATCCATAAAACAGACTGGCATAGTCCTTCTCATGGGCCCTAGACCTCCAGTTGGACTCATGGGAGGCACTGTCATGGGCTGTAGGTTTTCACCTGGACTCATGCAGGACATTGCTGTGGGATCCAGGCCCTTGGCTGAATATTCTGAGTCTATAGTGTTGTGGACAGATTTTCTGTGACCCTGGGAGACCATCATAAAATAATATTATAAATTCTGTGTCCTGATTCTAGCTGTTCTCCTCACAATCCCTGACTACAAACTCTTAAAAATTTTAAAATGTCTCAGCACTAAGGAGGCTGAGGCAGGAGAACTGCTATGAGTTCAAGGCCAACCTGGTCTACAAAGTGAGCTCAAGGCCAGCCTGAACTGCATAGGGAAATCCTTTCTCACAAAGATAGAAAAAAGAATTCTAAAATGACCTTAAGATTCTATTGTTTTTAGCACTTCAGTTGTAATATACAAATATTTTCTTATGCAGCTTTAAATTTATTTATCATCAGATTTTTTTGTACTAAGAATCAAATGACCTCATGCTTGCCATGCCACTAAGCTGTATCACCAGCCCAAGTTCTTTAATATATTGATTCATTTAGTCTTTGATGTAAGTTTAGTCTAAGAAAACTGACTGGTATACTGATAACTTGAATATCTTTTATATATACACATTTTCTTTTTAATGTTCAATTAAGGAATTTGAAATTTAACTTCTCTCTTTTGTTCTTTCTTAAATTTTTAGTATTGTGAATTCCTTTGTTATTCTTATCTGGACTGGTGACTCTGATTATGTTAAAGACTCTCAATGGAGATATTCTGAGATAGAATGAGATGAACTCTTCTGTAAGTAAAAATGCATATATTTGATTCAACCAGTACTTGAATGAGTATTCTGCCCAGGTTTCAATGTTGCATGTTTACAGTTTAATATCTTGTGGTTGGTTGAGTGTGTCAATTTGAGTAAGAGAAGTTTAAGCAAGTCAGTGCAGCAATTCCACAACATAGGGTGGGAAGACCCAGCTTGTCACCTGGATAGTATGAAGGGTAAAGGAACGACAGACTTGCTTCTGTTTGGAGGAGCTCCAGGGTTCACCTTCACCTTGGACGTCATCTCCTGGCTTCCAGCGTAGACTCTTCGCCGTCCAGCACAGATCTTTCAGGCTTCCATTGCAGACTCATCAGCCTTCTGATAGGGACTCCCAGGGGACACTGCAGTGAGGTCCAGACCTTTGACTGAATCCATCTCCAGTGTGCAGATAGCACACTTGTAAATTTATATATCTTGTGTTATATCTGATTCTCTAGTAAACACTGACACATACCTTGAATATAACACATTTGTAATGCCTACTAGTTCTGTTTGTATTATCAAACTGAAAAGTATAATGGAAAAGTATCAGTAAGTTTATGAGAGAATTATTTGTTAACAATTCTTGTTATGTTTTTGTTTCTGAATTCTCAAAATATCATTATGGAAATTTTCCATCAGTTTGAAGTGTGAGATAAATATACCAAACATTGCAAAGCACTATAATCTAGATTGTACTGTTTTGACTTTGTAATCATTTATGTGTTGGTGAATTTTAAATTTTTGTAAAATTGATAGAGTTCTTTACGTAAATTAGATGATTTTGTTTTCTTCATAAAAGCCAGACAGTTTCTGGATGTGATGATACATACCTGTAATCCCAGAATTCTGGGAGACTGATGCAGGAGGATTACATCTTTGAACTCAGCTTGGCCAGTTTAGCCACTTATCAAGACCCTTTCTCAAAATGAAAAATTTAAAAAAGGCTGCAAATTTATATCAATACCAAGTCCCTGTAATTCAACTCTAGTGCCACCACCACCAAAACAACCCCCAAAAGCAACAAAACAAAACAAACCCCATAAAAACCTCAGCCAGTTGTGTGGTTTGTATAATGAACACACTTTCTCTCAGATGCAAATCTTGAAGTGAGAGAATGACTCATTTATGGGGCAGGATTACATACATTCCAGAAAACTGCTGAATTCATGAGTCATTCCTTTCCAGTCTTCTGGAGAGAAAAAATTTGTTTCATGTAACTTTTAGAGCTCTTTCTTCTCTCTATTTTAGTACCTTGCATGTTTATTAAAGAATTTCTCATGTCCAGCAACATGCCCAGAAGGAGTTTGGTTGGAAGCTGCTTCATTGGGATATATTTAGGTCCTTGAAGAGTGGAAAGGTGCCATCAGGCTTGCTGGGTCAAGGAACACAAGTTCTGATTATGACAGTTATTACTTTATGTGAGTATGTTTAGAAATACTTTTAAACATGTGTAGTGAACTGCTGACATGGGTCATACTTTGATTTGTTTGTACAAAAAGACTGAAAATTATACTGTAAAGTTCAAGGAAATTTGCTTTTCATATTACATACATTTCTATCTTCTAAAATTAAGGCTGTGATTCTAGGAGCATGTTCCTATCAAGGACCTTTCTCAGTTTCTTTAGTTCTGAAGAATCTATTGTAAACTCCAATGCATGTACTCCTTACTTTGCAAAATAGATGCATTCTTGAAAATGAGTACATATTTTGAGTGGGCTAAGGGAGTTCATGATACAAAGGCTAGTATTCTGAGATGTGATGGCAAGCTTAAGTGCTGGTCTTTAAGTATATAAATGGAATGGCATTTTAGTAGCCTCACAATGGCTGATGAACCCTAGCTGTCTTCATGTATAAACTAAAAATGGATCCTGTCAAATTTTGATATCCAGAGTAGTGATTTTTGTAAACAAAGCTGCTGTAAAAAGTGGTTTATTGGGTGTTTCAGATGTCAATGGCAGTTTCAGAATTCAACATTTAAGGCTATTTTTCCTGAAAACAAATGTCACTTTGATTTATTTTTTATTCCATTCTTTGAATATAGAGAAATAGAAGGAAATTTTGGGGACAAAAACGATTTGCTGTTTTGGGACAAGTACATATTGGAGTAGGAAAGAGGTTGATATTTTGTTTGATTTAGTGAAATTAAAATTAAAGACTAACTCAACTTAAAAATATAGTTATATTTGGCTGGAATTGAAAATCAGACCTTTATAATGAAGACAAATTGTCAAAGAAGTAGCTAAGTGAATAAGACTTGTTTGCGATGTCATTTCACTTCTCCGATTAGAAAATTCTTTGTGTGCTGTCCCATGTAATGCGTGTTAATGAGGTTGTACTTAATTTCTGATAGAGTCCTATATACTCTGGAGTCTTTGTCACTGGTTTCCTGTTTCTTTTTTGCCTTTAGTTCTGGCTTGCCTTGGTTTTCTACCTCCTGCCAATCGAGGTGCTTTAATGACTTGTGCTTTTGTGTCATGGTTCCTTTGGAGAATACCTGCCAGATACATGAGTGCTAAAATGTATAACAGTGAGCATTAGTACTATTATTATTCCACTAAGTTGGTGTAGTAAATGTAGAAATTAAAAGGTTATGAAGTAAAAATAAAGTAATGGGGCTGGGATTTAGCTCAGTGGTGTAAGTGCCTGGCTGGCAAGTGCGAGGTTTTGAG
The DNA here is from genome assembly GCA_004027455.1 of Hydrochoerus hydrochaeris. Taxonomy (NCBI): domain Eukaryota; kingdom Metazoa; phylum Chordata; class Mammalia; order Rodentia; family Hydrochaeridae; genus Hydrochoerus; species Hydrochoerus hydrochaeris. The sequence continues at coordinate 35,248 of PVLA01009007.1, forward strand.
TTCAATCCCCGGTACCAAACAACCAAAAAAAATCAATGAAATTTTAGGCAACCTATCAAAATGTAATTGTGAATTTGTTATTGTAAACCATTTTTAAAGTGGGCTAAATCAAGTTGCTACAGTAAGTATTCTGTTTTCTACTTCCTCAGGACTTAAAGACATACAATGGAATACACATTTTTTTGCCAACTGCACTATTATGTCCTAGGTTAGTATCTTGCATTCTCTTTTCTCTATGCAATTGTACTCTTCCTTAGATTTCATGCCGGAAAATAGCATGGCATGCTCTAAAAAACAGTAGGAAGGAGATCAGTGATCACTGTTTGTTTTGTAGCTGCACTATTCCCTTACTGTTGTGCCTGCATTCTTTTCATTGTTTGTGTGTACTGTAGTACAAAGAGAAGACAATGATGCTGTGATATGCAATACTCTATTTTGAATATTGGTTTTGATTTCATGAATGCTCACTTCAGTTCTACATCTTGCATTATATATCATGCTAGAGTGGCAATTTATGAGCCACATTGTGCAATACTTCTTTGCTGCTATCTGCTGTGATTATTTTTCCTGTCTCCCCTTGGTATTGCACATTGACAGAGTTAGTGATGAGGTGGGGTTGATGCTGTGCAGTGGCTATGACAGTAGCTCATCCAGTCCCTTGATTATGTAGATGTAGAATTTGTGGCCAAAGTGGCAACTTGTTCAAGGTCACATGTGAAGTCAATGGAAAGCAAGGCCAGACTATGTAAAACCGAGTACCCCTGTCTCGATTTGATCTAGTCCTCTTCCCACAATGCTTCTTGATAAAGTGCTGAATAGCTTAGGATTTTAGCTACAGACTCCTTGTATTAGTCAGCAGGCGCTGCCATGACAAAGTGTCATTAACTGGGTGACTTTAACAGCAGAAATAGGATATTTGATCAGGGTGCTGGCATGGTCGTGGTCTAGTGAGAATTCTCTTCCTTTCCGGGCTTGCAAACAGCTGCCTCTCACTGAGTCAGCACATAGAGAAAGAGAGAGGGAGGGGAGTATAGAGGAAAGGAGGGAAGGAGAAGGAGAAAGAGAAAGAGAAAGGGAGGCAGACAAAGAGACACACAGAGCAGCAGACAGAGAGAGAGGCATAGAGAGAGATACAGAGACCCCTATTCCCACGAGGGCTCCACCCTGAGAGCCTCATCTAAACCTAATGACTGTCAGAGGGCTCATCACTAAATTTCGCCATATTCAGCATTAGGGCTTTAACATACAATTTTTGGCAAGAATGTAATTCAGTCCATAGCATTTTTCATACATTTATAGCATGGAAAAAATTTTCTTCTTGATGAGTTCTGAAGGACAGTTTTCTGTTCTGTTTCATTTTTAAGAACATACTAATAGATTATATCTTAATTGCTATTCGCTATGAATGTCTGTAACAAAATTGTCATGTCTTCAATGCTAGTTGTGTATCAGAGCAGGAGAAGAGGGTCTATAATGAAACTATTGTAAACTGGGATCAATGATATAAACAGTACTGATTAGTTGCAAAATGAGAGCAAGTACTTTAGTGACTGACTATAATGCCATAAATGATAGAGTTCGGTGAAATATTCAGCAGACTAATAGTCTTTTATTTGTATGTGGCTCATTTCCCCTGAAACTCCCATGAAAAAGATGAAGCCATTGAAAAGACTGAGCATTACAAGACTGCACATCAAGTCTGTGTACCTCAGAATTTTGACCTATTTAAAATGAACACAGTGTACCTGCTTCCCATCACCTTGAATAGGGCCCTCATCTTTTTCTGACGGTTTTGTAAGGGAACTAGGATAGGTGGTCTATTTGAGGTGAATGTTTATTATGTTTGTGTAAGAAAGAGACGTCCTTGACAATTTTTCAGATATTTGTTGCTTCAAATACAAAGACTCAGATGAATCTGAAACTGAATATATTTGGCAACAAAGTGGCACTTTGCAAAAGTCATTGTACTGAATTCTAACACAAAGAATATCATCTACAAGAACCAGTCAGTAAGCTGTCTACTGTTCTGCGTTATTTAGTCATTCATCATCCTTATAGGAGGTTTTTGGTTTTGTTTTGCTTCTCTTTTACTATATTTAAGGCACTATGTTAGGCATTGTGTAATATATGCATATAAAATAACCCTGAAACTTTGCCTTCAACTAATTTGTAGCTCAGTGGATTGTCAGGGAAGGGCGAAGGAATGATATGTAGAGTAGTAACAATTCCATCTGGTAGGAGGTGCTAGGAGTCATAGTAGAAGTTGATGTGGGGCTTAGAGGAGGAGTAAAAGATATTTTCCAGTTCGGGGCACTTGAGAAAGCTTTAATAAAGTGGTAAAGCTTCGTGTATGAAATGAAGGATACTTAGAAATTGGCCACATGTGTACTTGATTCTATTCCCTTCCATTTCTTTTATTGTCTGTTTAATTAGTTATCAACCTTCCCTTGCAGATCTGTTTTACCTGTCCACTGAGATCCTTTTTTCTACTTATACATATGCTCAATTTTCTGAGCTTAGTCCTCAGGCCCACCACTTATGCTTTTTAAAAATAGCTTTGTGATGGGCTGGGGATTTAGCTCAGTGTTATAAATGCCTGCCCGGCAAGTGCGAGGTTGTGAGTTCAATAAAAAAAAAATCTTCCTAAAAATAGTTTTGTGAGCTGTTTTTGAAAATATATTTTCAAAGTGAGTAAAAACTTTTTTTGTAAAGATAAAAAAGTTTTTTGTGAATTAGAATATGATTATATGTTTTATTTCTGTGATAATCTTGCATTATCACATAATACAAAAAGCATAAACAGACATGAATGTTTTAAAAAGTATATTAATGTAGAAATTATGCATTATAAAGTTCATTCTTTTTGGTGTACAGTGTTTTGAGTCTTGACAGATGCATAGAGTCATGTTATCATTGTCACATTCACATTGCAGGAAAATTCCATCTCTCTAAAATTCCCACATGGTAACCCTTCACGGTCAACTCCTTCCTCTCCTCCAAACCCTGGTAGCATTGATCTGTCATCTACTCCTATAGTTTTGCCTTTTCCAGAAAATCATATAAATAAGTCTGTCAGTAAATCATACAGGACTTTTTTGATCTGGTTTATTTCACTCATTTTTTTTTACTGCTGAATAGTATTCTGTTATATTCCATAATGTATTTATTCATAAATTTTTAAGGTTGTTTCCAGAGTTTGGTGGTTATAAATAAATGTTTAAAAAATTGCCATAAATACACATAAAACAGGGTTTTTATGTGAATATATTATTTCTATTGCATAAATACTTACAAGTAGAATCAATGAATCATATGATAACTCAGCAAGAAGCTACCTAATTAATCTTCAAAGTGTTGTGCCATTTTGTTTGCTTTTTTTTTTTTTTGTACCAGGATTGAACTCAGGACCATGCTCTTGCAAGGCAGGCACTTATGCCGCAGAGCTAAATCCCCGGCCCTTTGTTGTGCCACTTTGCATTGCTAAGAAATGTCTGAAAATTCTAGTTTCTCTACATCCTTGTCAACATTTACTATTGTCACATTTCTTTTTGTTTTATTCACTGTGATAGACATGTAGTGGTATTTTAATCATGGCTGGAATTTTTGTTCCAGCAATGACTAATGATATTGATCACCTTCATGTGTTTTTATTTACCATTCATACCTCTCATTCAGTGACGTGTCTATTCAAAGTTTTGCTTACTTTTTAATTGAGTTGTTTGTTTTCTTGTTGAAATCTGAGAGCTCTTTATATATTCTTCATACAAGTACTTTGTTAGGCATGATTTGCAACTATTTTCACTCAGTGCTTGTGCCTTAATCTCTTAGCAGTACCTTTTGCAGAGCAAAAGATTTTAACATGTGTGAGTCCTATTTATTGATTTTTTTTTTTGCACATGTGCATTTTGCATCAACTCCATTGATTTGATTTTTACTGTCGACTGGTCTTGTGTTCCCAGGACTAATTTCAATATTTGTTATTATTTAATTTTCTATGAAACTCTAAAATTAATGTTACATGAGGTGGCACCTGAGGGCATGTAATGTAATGCAAATGCAATTAAAATTCTTTATCCAAATAACTTGACCATGATTTCTTATTCTTTTCATGTATGGCTGGATCAAATTTGCTAATGTTTTGCTGAGGACTCCTGGACTATTCTGTAAATTTCTCATTTTTTCTTATATATTTATTTGTTGGTTTGCTCTACTTTCTAAGTTTTGAATTTTTCTGTCATTTTTTCTTTTCTTTTTCATTATTGCTATTGTGTTTTTAGCTTCCTAGAGCTCTTTCTAATTTTTTGAATGTTCCTTTAAAAAAGCATCTTGTTAGGGCCAGGGATGTAGCTCAGTGGTAGAGCATTTGCCTAACACACGTGAAGCCCTGTGTTCCATCCCCAGCACATACATGTGCCTGCATGCACACACACATGAGCATCTTGTCCCTGTTCCATGAGGGCACTATCATCTTATACTTGTTTTAAGATATTGATGATATGGATATTTTTCTCAGTCGATAGTGTCATTTCCTTCTAGTTGAGGTACCTTTTGGTTTTGGTCTCTGTCTTTCATATGTTGTCCAATGGTCTGATGATTGTTGGTTACATGTATGCATATGATTAAAAGTATAGGAATAAAATACTAAATGCTATGAGCATTTGAGGAGACCTAGAGAACCGGGGCTTTACTATAGGTTGACCCGTGTACACTCTCTCCTTTAGATTCCTTGTGTAATTACTGTTATGTTTTAAGCCTTTGTCTGGTCACTTTTTCCAGAGTGATGTCTTTCACTTTCCTGTTGGAGTGGTAATGTCTTGCTGCCAGCACTCTGTGTCTTTTTTTTTTTTTTTGAAACAAGATCTTGCTGTGTAGTGCAGGCTGGCCTTAAACTCACTATGTAGCCCAGGCTGGCTTCAAACTCACAGCAGTCTTCCTGCCTTAGCCTCCCAAGTGCTGAGATTACAGGCATGCACCACCACGCCTCATTCAGTTGTCTTGATAAGCAGCATGTAATATACTACAGTCACTCAAATTTCTCCACTCAGGGTACGGTTGTTCTGTTAGCCACAACCACTGTGTTTCAACCTAGAGCAAAATTTCTGGACATCTGCTACAATTTTGAAAGAACAAGGTGGTATAGGCATCTAATTTTAGAAAACCTTTCAAACATTCTCTTCCTTTAGTCACACCTTGCTCCTTCCCTCTATTCGTGGATACCTGTTGCTACCAGGTTTTGAGCCTGTTGTGAATCCTGTTTATTTTTTTTTTGTACCAGGGATTGAACGCACAACCTCATGCTTGCCAGGCAGACACTGTCACTGTACTGCTGAGCTATGTCCCTGGCCCCATGAATTCTGTAGGGTAAACTAGGATTTCTTAGCTTTCACTGTTGCCTGCATAGTTGCTTCACTGTGACCTGATTTCTGCCTATCTGTGTAGATTTAAAAGGAAATTATCTTTATATTTTTACTGGGTGTTTCAAAAGAGTGCAAGATTAGAAATACATATGTTGTTTCCATTTTAAGCAAAGAATTTTTAAATTTTAATGTTTATTTTCTTCCCACCTACACTAATAAATTGCTAAGGTGGAACATTTAGAGGTGCAGAAAAATATAAACATGATAATAACAAACACCTACAATCCCATCTTTTTGAGATACCGCCTACTGACTTTCACCAGTGTTTTAAGTTTTTCTTTTTTCTTTTTGGTACCAGGAATCAAACTCAACCTTATGCTTGCCAGGCAGGCACTATGCCACTGAGCTATATCCCCAGCTCTCAAGTTATCTGTGTGTGTAAATTGTGATCACATGATATACACAACTTCATTCCATTTTTATTCACTTATCAGAGTGTCTTTAAATGCACTTTATACAATCATTGGAAATTCTTTATACACTTTTTACAATCATTGAAAATTCTCTTATCTTTTTGTTTTGTTTTGTCTTTTGAGACAGGGTCTTGCTTATAAAGTCTAGGCTGACCTTGAACTCACTCTGTAGCCCAGGCTGGCCTCGAACACATGGCAATCCTCCAGCCTCAGCCTTCAAAGTTCTGGGATTACAGGCATGTCCCACCATACTTGGTTCTCTCTTTGCATTTTTGACAGCCACAAAATATTCTGTTGTATGAATAATAATAGCTCACTCATATATGTGTGCACTATTTGCTAGGCATTCTAAATACTTGATAAATATTCATTCACTTAACCTTCACATTAACATTGCAAGGTAGATATTATTGCTATTGTACCATTTTGTGGATGAGGAAGTAAGACACAGAGTAGTATGATAACTTGCCCAATGTCACCTAGCTAGTAAGTGGTGGACTCAGAAATCACACTCACATTACCTGCCTTGAGAGTCCATGAATTCTAGTCATTATACCAGATAATGCCATTATACTTGTGTAATAATTTAACTTTACATGTACTGTTTGATGGGTCAGGTTGTTTGTAGTTTTTGGTAATTAGGAGTTATGATTTGACAATTATCTGTTTGATCCACATTTTGTATATTTCAGTTTATTTATTCAGAACAGATTTTTAGCTCTGTTTCCTCTGCTGTCATCCTTTTATATTCCTGTCCCATTTCTCTTCCCTTCTCAAGCATCTCTATCTTTTATGAGTTATTTTTTTTTAGTACTAGCAGTTTGGATCTCTCTTTTGAAAATATTTTATGATGTTGGGGATAAAATCTAGGGCCTTGTGCATACTAGACAAGTGTTCTACCACTCAATTATGTCTCCCTGAAAAAGTCTTGAAAGCTGACAAATGATCTTTCCTGCCAAATTTGTTCTTATGCTATGTTTAGTCTATAATGTTTTACAGATAATACACTACACTCATCCTTCAGATAAACTCTTCTTTCTCACTATCCCTGCCATTGTTATCTTCTTCTACTCTTAAGTTTTGTTTCCTTCCCTTAATTCCCTTTTCTAATCCTTCTGAACACCAAACGCTACTATCTTCTTAGTTTTATACTCATCTGTCATTTCCTCTTTCCTCTTCCTCCCATCCTCTTCTTCCTTGTCCTCTTCCTCCTCCTGCTCTTCGTACTTTTCTTTTTCTCTTTTCTCTTCCCCCTTTTCATATCCTTTCCATTAAATAATGGCATGCATTTATATTTAATGTAATTATTGATAAGATTTATGTCTGTCATTTTACTCTTTTCTTTCTATATATTCTTATGTCTTTTTTGTTTCTCTGTTGCTCCATTACTACATTTTTGTCAAATAGTTATTTTCTAGTGAAAAATTCCTTTGCCATTTCTTTTACTACTTTTGAGCTATTTTCTTCCAGTTGCTTTGTGAATTACAATTAATTTCTTAATTTATAACATTTTAATTCTGATTAATACCAACTTAATTTCAAAATTACACAAAGCTTTACCTTTATATGGTCTTTATCCATCCAACCATTGTTTTACTCTTGTTGGCATATAAATTGCATCATTGTGTTATCCAGCAACACATTTATAATTGTGGAAATATGTTGCTGTCCTTTTAATTAGATAGGCAAAAAAAATTTCAAAGAAATAATAGCTCCTAATCATGGCATCTTGGGCAAATTCTTTAATTTCTCTAGGCTTAGTGTTCTTCATCTGCAGTCTGTAACTGAGTATTATGTACCTCATATGGTTCTTGGGAGGGTTAGGTGTGATAATGAATGTGAGTAATTTGGAATAGTGTGCAGAATAAGTGTTTGGTAAATGGCCATCAAGTATTACTGTATTCTCTGCAACCATCATGGTGTGGCTCATGCTGCTCCATCTGTGTGTAATCCCTTCTTTCCAATTTATCTGCCAAATTTCTAGATATTCTTTAACTCTACTACTTCCATGCCTTCAACTTGTGATGTATATTATCATTATTGAGACAATTATTCCAGTCTTCCTTAGATTACATTTATTTATGTTTTCTCATTCATTTTGTATTTTAAAACTCATGGGAATGAGTACTGTCTTATTTCTGTACCTTTCACAATGTACAACTCTGCCATATATATGTAGTAAATGGTCAGAAAATGCTGATGCTGTGCTTGAGTAATACAAATAACAGAAAATTGAAAAATTTAATTTCCTAGTTCTCTTAGTAGAACTGAATGCAGTTTTAAAACCATAAACCAAATATAGTTTATGGGCTTTTTATATAGATGAGAGTCATAAGGTACTAGAAAATTTGTCTCTCACAATGTAGTAGGTTGAAAGAAAATTTCAGTGCCTTTCAGATTTAGATTAGGATGGATAAGTAATAAAACTAATGAACATATATGTTCCCTAAAAGAATTCAAATGCAGTAAAGTTATTAAACAATGTATTTTTCCTCTATGTGGTCCCGAGTGGTAGGTAGGAAAGGGAAGAGGCAGCATGGTTTGATGGACATGCATCCACACTTTAAAATTGGAGAAAGAAAATTTGAATCCCAGCACCTCAGTACTAGGTGAAGGACTTTGGGCAAGTCCTATAACTCTTCTGATTTTCTAGTTACTTGTGTGTAACGCCTATGACATAGTCTTCTAGAGAAGTAAATGAACTAAGGTATTGTGAAATTGTTTTGTGAGCTATAAAGCCTTTTTGTTCCTTTTTTTTTCTGGGTTCCTACTGCTTTGGGTTCATTTTAATGTAGTGTTTCTCATGTTGTATTGCAAATTATTTGTTTATATCTGACTCTCACTAGATTGAGCTTTTTCAGAGCAAATATTTTTGTTTTATTTATCTTTGAACATCAGAGCCTAACACATAGGTACTTGATGTTTTATGAATGTGTAAATACATGTTTGGTGGAGAAGGTGCACCCAAGTGACCTCCTAGGCTTCCTTCTAGATTTTCTACTTAAGATTCCATAAAAGGTCTAGAAATAATTAGAGATTGACAGAGGAAGAAATATTTAGGATGTAAAATCTGCTGTTGAAGGATAGTAACAGATATGTTAAGCACATATTAACATTCTAGAGTGTACTTCCAAAAGGGAAATTGTTGAGTCGGGTTAATTGAGTTATGAAGGGAGGTTATGATTTGTGAAATGAAAAATAATTTTTCTGGCCAAGGAATGATAACAGTTGAAATGAATAGCTCAAAATTTGGAAATTTGGCAAACAAATATTGTGGCTAAACAAATTCATTAGAGCAGAAAAGTACTGAAAACATTTTGAGAAGTGTGGTTAAGTCATGGAAAACCAGGCCCCCTTATTAAGATGTCAGAAACTTGTGCTACAGAAGGTAAAAGTTTTGTTTTGAAAAGGGACTTGAAGTTGCATCTCCAACAGGGGCAAAGGAGGACCATTTACAGAAAAGGTGTTAATGGATAGAAGAGATCATAAACAAAAAGGAAAAGTAAAGTAGAAATAGTGAAATGAAAAACAAATGACTGAAATTGGTTCAGTAAAGCTCAAATGACTTACGTTGGCAAAAGAGGAAGCATCCAAAACGATATTCCTAAGGAAGAAATTGAGAAAAAGTTGGCAAATATGAAGCAATATAAGAAGCTTAGTCTTATGATAGACCTTGAGAGAACTTTGTAATAAAGAGCTAGAGTTTTCCTAAACAGTGGAAGTCATCTTCACCTGCTGCAACATGGAGTGGCTATTAATGCATCCATTTCTCTGGTTATTGACTAAATGTCCAAGACATAAGATAGAGTCTAGTGATGGAGTGATTTCTAGGAATAGTTGGCTCACCATGGAGACTTTCTTACAGCATAGTGGAATGGAAAAAACTTGCTCTTAAAAAGTGAAACACACTTGAGTTAGGATATGAGCTATGCCTCTTATCAGTTGTCTGACCTTTAGTGAAGTACTTCGTATCCTTATCCTTAAGACATTAATGAAGGATTCTGTCTCTTCTCATAACTCATATTTTCTAATATCTGAGTTGCTCATCTCATTTTCCTGTATATGTATTTTTCCTATTTTCCATTTCTTTGCTGTTTTCCTATTCTGTTTCCTAAGATAATTTATCATCTCTATCCCCAATCCTTTTATTGATGTTTTAATTTCTCTCCTCATATTCTTAATTCCCAAGAGCTGTTTTATTTTCTCAATAGTCTTTAAAATTTCCTCTTTTTGTTTTGTGGTTGCAATATCTCCTTGAGTCTCTTCGAGGATGGCAGTCATAGATTTTCTTTTTCTTTTTAAAAGTGTTTTTCTGAGTTTGGGGGAATCTTTCCCAGGAGAATAGACCTGCCATATTCTGCTGGTGTCAGACAAGGGAATTTATTGGGCTTTGCAGAATTGGGGAGGGAATTTGCAGGTGTATCTGCTCCTTAGGCTGACTTAATTAGTCCTCCAGCTTATGCCTACTTATGGAGAGAACTGGCACCACAAAACTCTGAACTTTCTCAGAGTTCTGTGTTATAAACTCACTTGTCTCTGCATTTTCCCTACGGAGAACTGGTGATGCAGGTTTCTTAGTTGTGCTAACTCAGTTACTATTTGCCCAACTCTATCTAGTTCTGAAATTCACTGCTAATGTCTTCTCTCCTGTATTCCTCAACTTTGTGTATTTAGGCCATTTTAGAATTTATTTACTATTATTTTATCAGGGTTTTGAGAAAGGAGCAGAGGTAAATGTGTGAGTTCAATCTGGAAAAGTAATAAGGTTATGCAGTGGGAGAAGAAAGCCAAGATATAGTCTAAGAAATGGGGCCATTATGTATGCAGACTTGAAGTTAACCTATTCCATATATAGGGAAGAGGAACAGGACAACAAAAAGACTAAATGGAAATAGAATGTATAAAGATATGGCATGGCATTGCAGGGAATAGTCCTAAAAGGTAAAACATGAAAGAGAGTTCCATGGGTGGAGAGGAGGAGGGTGAGAGAGGAAGAAAATTGAGAAATATTGACAAATTCTGACATAAATTCCTGGGCAAATCCTAAGAGACAACTTTTGGACACTATAGATTACTTCATATCTGAATAGTTATAGTAAATCTTATTGTCTTTTCTTGGGATTTATCAAAAAAGGATAAATGTCAACCTTATTGGTTGCCCCACTGTGTGCTGCCTGTTATGGTGGCCACACATGACTCTTGAGCATCTGACATATGGATACTCCTTTTTGATTGGCCCTTAAGTGTGAAATACACAGTATATTTCCAACACTTAAAATAACAAAAATAATGAAATATATCTGTCTGATAGCTTTATATTGTTCACCGATGTAAATGATAAAATATAGGAGATCAAATAAAATACATCCTTAAATTATTTTCACCAGGTCCCTTTAGCATTTAATGTGGTTACTGAAAAACATGTATATGTGCCCTGCATTATATTTCTGTTGAACAGGGCTGATCTAGTCTCCCCATGTGACATTCCATGTCTTGTTCAGATTCAGGATTCTATACTCTATGGTGAATGAGCCATTTAAAAAATTCTTTTAAATTTATTTATGTTTCATTTGGTTATCATTGTTGCTTCTTTTGTTCTCCAACAGTTAAAGTGCCCAGGTCACAAAAGCTAGATTCCCCCACCAGATTCCTCAACATAGCTTCTTTACTAAACTGTTTTTATCTTGATAGTTGATGGCATTTACCTTTTGGCTGTATTTTCACTCAACTCTTCTTCATTCTAAATAGTATTTTGTGAGTATTTTATCTTTATATTCCTAAAAGAATATTTTTAATACCAGATAAATAGATGGAGGTTTGGAATAGAGTTAAATGTTTAGGAGAAAACATTTGGAAAAGTGTGTGACAGTCTACAGATTTGAACTGATCTTTCTGTGTGTACCCTTCAAACTTGTTTTAAGCCTATTATCTATTTTCAGGTCTTCAGATGTACTACTTGTTTGGCTTCCTTTTTTTAGTCTTTATAATTCTTCTGATTACCTGTTCACAAGCTACAGCTCTGCTGTGCTATTTTCATTTATGTACTCAAGACATAAGAAACTAATGCATCTTAAGGTTTTTATACTTGCATTGTTGGAATTAGAAGTCTGTGTATAGAAAGGAATTGAGATAAATGTTAATTGCATAATTTCTGCAATTTGGGATTAGTTTCATATTGTGTTTTCCTAATGACACATTTTGAGTTTGATGTAGCTATCCAGTTAATGCCATTTTGATGAGAAACAATTGAAGTGATTTCTCTCTGGTTACTATAACTGCTGCATAATGTTCAGTCACCACACAAAAATATAGGGACATGATTTTATGCCAAGGTTGGCAAATATATTGACAATTTTACATTTAGACATATGAACAATGTTGTTCAGTGATGTTTATTTTTTATTTATTTTTAATTTTATTTAAGGAGAAAAAAAGCAAAACAGAAAAAGGGTAGAAATAATACAGAATTTCAAAAAAAATTAACAGTAAGAAATCACTAGTTGCTAAATTACATACTGTCATCATAGAAATAGTTGTTCAAGTTACAAAATCAAAGCATAAAAAGTATACATTCAAACCAGTGAGAGTGCAAACAGTTCTGCTCAACCATCCAACAAATACTTAGTAATATGGTCGTCTATCTTACATGCTTAAACATACATGCAGATATATCCTTTAGAGCACTTTCTTTTCCTCTCTTTTTTAAAAATTATATTTAAAGAGAAAAAAACACAACAGAAAAAAGGGTATAAATAATATAGAATTTCAAAAAAAACCACTAAGAAATCACTAGTTTATAAATTACATACTGTCATCTTGGAAATAGATGTTCAAGTTACAAAATTAAAGCATACAAAATGGACATTTAAACAGTGAGACTGCAAAAAGTTCTATTCAATGATCCAACAAAAACTCAGGAATATGGTTATCAATCCTACACACTTAAACATACATGCAGTTATATCCTTTAGAGCACTTTTTTCCTCTCTTTTTTAAAATAACAATTACACATTTTGGGTTTATTACTCCTACATTTCTTATTACTTTTTATACTAGAGACACAATGTGATATTTATAAATATTCTTATGTATTTCACTTACGAGAATAGGCTCAAGTTGCCTCCATTTCAATATAAAGGTCTCAAGATCATTCTTTTTTATAGCTGAGTAATATTCCATTGGACTAAAAATACCACATCTTTTTCATCCACTCTGCAGTTGATGGGCATTTTTGTTATTTCCAAGATTTAGCTATTACAAATAGTGCTGCTATGAACATTGTGATATGGTCTTTTCAGGTTTTCTGGGAAAATACCCAGGAGGGGAATAGCTGGGTTGAATGGAACTTCCAATTCTATTCTTCTGAGAAATCTCCATACCGACCTCCACAGTGGTTGTACCAGTCTTCACTCCAACCAAGAGTGAAGCAGGGTTCATTTTTCCCTGCAGCCTTGCCAACATTTGTTATCTGTTGTTTTCTTGATGGCAGCTATTTTTTGGGAGTGAGATGAAATCTCTGCTATTTGCATTTCTCGAATGATCAGTGACAGTGAGCATTTCTTCATGGATTTCTTTGCCATTTGTTTATCTTCCTCTGAGAACTGTGTGTTCATCTCAGATGCCCATTTTTGGAGAGGGTCTTTGAATTTGGGGGGATTGATGTTTTTCAATTCTTTATATGTTCTGGATATAAGGCCTTTGTCTGAGGGGTTACTGGCTAAAGTCCTTTCCCATTCTATGGGTTTTCTTTACACTCTGTTAATGATTTCTTTTGAAGTGCAGAAACTTTTCAATCATATGAGATCCCAGTTGTTGATTCTTTGAAATGTTTCCCGTGCAGTTTGCATTTTGTTCATGAATTCTCTGCTTACCTTTATGTCGCCAAGACTTCTACCTACCTTGTCTTCCAGTAGATTTAGTGTCTCTGTTTTAATATTGAGGTCTTTGATCCATTTAGAATTTAGTTTTGTGCATGGTGATATGCATGGATCTAGTTTCAGTCTTCGGCATGTAGAAAGCCAATTTTTCCAACACCATTTATTAAAGAGACTATCCTTCTTCCAGTGGACATATTTAGCCCCTTTGTCAAATATCAGGTGGCTGAGTGTCTTTGTAGTTGTGCTTGCATCTTCTAATCTGTTCCATGGATCCTCAGGTCTATTTCTTTGCCAGTACCAAGCTGATTTTATCACTGTGGCATTATAGTACTGTTTCAAGTCAGGAATTGAGATGCCTCCTGTATTGTCTTTGTTGCCCAGAATTGCCTTTGCTATTCTAGGTTTCTTCTGTTTCCAAATGAATTTTAGGAATGTTTTCTCTAGATATGCAATGTATATTGATGATGTTTTGCTTGGGATTGCATTAAATCTGCATAACAGTTTTGGGAGTATGACCATTTTCACCATGTTGGTTCTTCCTAAACAAGAACAAGGAATATCCTTCCATTTTCTAACATCCTCTTCAATCTACTTTTTTAGTATAGTATAACTTTCATCATATAGGACTTTTACATTCTTAGTTAGGTTGATTCCTAAATATTTAATTTTTTAGATGCTATTGTGAAGGGTGACACCATGTATTCTGAGTTTCTGAAGGGATTTTATCATGAACATGTGTTGGACTTTATCAAAAGCTTTTTCTGCACCTATTGAGATGACCATGTGGTTTTTGTTTTTGGCTCTGTTGATGTGGTGTATTACATTTATTGATTTGTGTATGTTAAACCATTCCTGCATTCCTGGAATGAACCCCATTTGGTCATGATGTATAATCTTCTTGATGATTTGCTGCATTCTATTTGCCAGTATTTGTTGAGAATCTGCATCAATGTTCATTAGTGAGATTGGCCTATAGTTCTCCTTTTTGGTTGGGTCTTTCTCTGGTTTTGGTGTGAGAGTGATACTTGCCTCCAGGAATGATTTAGGGAGGACTGCTTCCTTCTCAGTTTTACTGAAGATTTTTTGGAGTGCTGGCATCAAATAGTCTCTAAATTTCTTGTAGAATTTAGTTCTGAATCCATCAGGACCTGGGCTTTTCTTTGTTGGTAAGATTTTTTTCTATTTTTTTATTTAAAGAGGAAAAAAAAACCAGCAAAAAGGTGGAAATATTACAGAATTTCAAGAAAAGAAGATAAACAGTAAAAAATCACTAGTTGATACATTACATATTGTTCTTTTAGAAATAGTTATTCAAGTTACAGAATTAAAGCACACAAAGTAGACACTAAAGCAGTGAGAGTGCAAACAGATCTGTTCAACAGTCCATCAAGAACTTAGAAATATGGTCATCAATCCCACACATCTAAACACACATGCAGCTATATCTTTTATAGCGCTTCCTATTTCCTCTTTTTAACAATAGCAATTATACATTTTTAAAATTTTGTTTAAAGAGAAGAAAAAAACAAAACAGAAAAAAGGGTAGCAATAATACAGAATTCTAAAAGAAAGAAAGAAAAAGGAGAATGAGAAAAAGCCCGACTAAGAAATCAGTAATTTATAAATTACATACTGTCATCCTGGATGTAGTTGTTCAAGTTACAAATTTAAAGGGTACATAGTAAATATTCAAAACAGTCAGACCACAAGCAGTTCTGCTCAAAGATCTAACAAAGATTCAGCAATATGGTCATCTATTTTACACACTCAAACATACATGCAGTTAGATCCCTAAGAGAACTTTGTTTTCCTCTCTTTTTTACAATAGCAATTACACATTTTGGTTGTATTACTCTTGTAGTTCTTATTTACTTTTTACACTAGAGACATAATATGATATTTATAAATATGATTGTTATTTATTTCACTAATGAGGATAGTCTCAAGTTGTCTCCATTTGCCTATGAAGGTCTCACGGTCATCATTTTTTATAGCTGAGTAATATTCCATTGTAAAAAATGCTACATCTTTTTCATCCACTCTGAAGTTGATGGGCATCTTGGTTGTTTCCAGGATTTAGCTGGCACAAATTGTGCAGCTATGAACATGGGTGCACATATATCACTGTGATATGAACTTTTCAGTTCTTTGGGGAAAATCCCCAACAGGGGGATAGCTGGATTGAATGGGGCTTTTAATCCTAGTCTGAGAATTCTCCATATGGATTTCCATAATGATTGCACCAGTCTACATTCCCACCAACAGTGGAGCAGTGTTCCTTTTTCCCCGCAGCCTTGCCAACATTTTTTATCAGTTGATTTCTTGATGGCAGCTATTCTTTCCGGAGTAAAGTGAAATCTCAGTGCTGTTTTAATTTGCATTTCTCGAATGACCAGTGATGGTGAACATTTCTTCATGTATTTAGTTGCCATTTGTATATCTTTCTCTGAGAACTGTGTGTTCATTTCAGATGCCCATTTTTGGAGAGGGTCTTTGAATTTGGGGGGATTGATGTTTTTCAATTCTTTATATATTCTGGACATAAGTCCTTTGTCTGAGGGGTTACTGGTTAAAATTCTTTCCCACTCTGTTGGTTTTCTTTTCACTCTGTTGGTCATTTCCTTTGAAGTGCAGAAGCTTTTCAATAATATGAGATCCCATTTGTTGATTCTTTGAAGTGTTTCCCATGCAGTTTGCATTTTGTTCATGAATTCTCTGCTTACCCCTATGTCTCCAAGATTTCTACCTACCTTGTCTTCCAGTAGATTTAGTGTCTCTGTTTTAATATTGAGGTCTTTGATCCATTTAGACTTTAGTTTTGTGCATGGTGATATGCATGGATCTAGTTTCAGTCTTCGGCATGTAGAAAGCCAATTTTTCCAACACCATTTATTAAAGAGACTATCCTTCTTCCAGTGGACATGTTTAGCCCCTTTGTCAAATATCAGGTGGCTGAGTGTCTTTGTAGTTGTGCTTGCTTCTTCTAATCTGTTCCATTGATCCTCAGGTCTATTTCTTTGCCAGTACCAAGCTGATTTTATCACTGTGGCTTTATAATACTGTTTCAAGTCAGGAATTGAGATGCCTCCTGCCTTGCTTTGTTGCCTAGAATTGCCTCTCCTATTCTAGGTTTCTTCTGTTTCCAAATGAATGTTAGTAGTGTGTTCTCTAGATCTGTGAGGTATGTCAATGGTATTTTGATTGGGGTTGCATTAAATCTGTATAACAGTTTTGGGAGTGTAGCCATTTTCACAATGTTGGTTCTTCCTAACCAAGAGCAAGGAATGTCCTTCCATTTTCTAATATCCTCTTCAATCTCCTTTTTCAGCATAGTATAATTTTCAGCATATAGGTCTTTTACATTTTTAGTTAGGTTGATTCCTAAGTATTTCTTTTTTTACATGTTATTGTAAAGGGTGATATTTCCATAATTTCTCTCTCAGTGAGTTTTTTGTTTGTGTACAGGAATGCTGTTAATTGTTGAGCATTGAATTTGTTTCCAGATACACTGTTTAACTTGTTTATTACCTCTAGCAGTCTTTTAATGGAGTTTTATAGGTCTTCTTCTATATAGAGTATCATGTCATCTGCAAATAGTGATAATTTAACTTCTTCCTTTGCTATCTTTACTCCTTTTATTTCTCTCTCTTGTCTGATTGCCCTGGCTAGTGTTTCCAGAACTATGTTGAAAAAGTGTGGTGATATTGGACATCCTTGTCTTGTTCCTGATTTTAAAGTGAAAGCTTTCAGGTTTTGTCCATTTAGTATAATGTTGACCGCTGGTTTGTCATAGATGGCCTTTATAAGGTTGAGGTAGACACCATGTATCCCGAGTTTCTGAAGGGTTTTTATCATGAACACATGTTGGACTTTGTCGAAAGCTTTTTCTGCATCTATTAAGATGACCATGTGGTTTTTGTTTTTGGCTCTGTTGATGTGGTATATTACATTTATTGATTTGTGTATGTTAAACCATCCCTGCATTCCTGGAATGAACCCCACTTGGTCATGATGTATAATCTTTTTGATGATTTGCTGCATTCTATTTGCCAGTATTTTGTTGAGAATCTTTGCATCAATGTGCATTAGTGAGATTTGCCTATAGTTCTCTTTTTTGATTGCATCTTTCTCTGGTTTTGGTATCAGAGTAATAATTGCCTCCAGGAATGATTTAGGGAGATTGCTTTTTTCTCAATTTCATTGAAGGTTTTATGGAGTGCTGGCATCAAATCTTCTCTAAATTCCTTGTAGAATTCAGCTGTGAATCCACCAGGACCTGGGCTCTTCTTTGTTGGTAAGTTTTGAATTATATTTTCAACTTCAATAGCTGATATTGGTTTATTGAAAATTGCTATATCTTCTTGGTTGAACTTTGGTAGTTCATATGTTTCTAGAAATCTGTCCATTTCCTATGTTTTCCACTCTATGTGAGCAGAGATTTTCAAAGTAGGTATTCGTGATCTTTTGAATTTCCATGGGATCTGTAGTAATTTCCCCCTTTTCAGTCCTCATTGTGTCAATTTGGGTTTTTTCTTTCTTTTTCTTGATAAGGTTGGCTAGAGGTTTATCATTTTTTTATTATCTCAAAAAATGAGCTTTTTGATGCATTAATTCTTTGTGTTGTTTTTTAGTTTCAATTGCATTGATTTCTGCTCTTATCTTTAAAATTTCCTCTCTTCTATGAGCTTGGGGTTTGACTTGTTCTTCTTTTTTAGAAGCTTGAAATCAAGCATTAGGTTATTTGTGCTCATTCTGTTTTCTTGATATACTATTTATAGCATATATAAACATATAGCAATATATTTCCCTCTTAGAACTGCCTTGTTTGCATCCCATAGGTCATGCTATGTTGTATCTGCATTTTCATTGTATTGTAGATATTGTTTTATTTCCTCTTTAATTTCATGTTTAGCCCACTGGTTGTTCAAAAGTTGTTATTTAATTATTATGTATTTATGCAGGTTTTACAGGTTTTTTTTGTCATGAATTTCCAATTTCAGTGTGTTACTGTCAGATAGTATGCATGGGATAATTTCATTACCTTTGCAGTTAAGAATGTTTTATGGGATAATACATGGTTTATTTTGGAGACTGTACCGTGTGCAGCTGAGAAGCATGTGTATTCTGATGTGGTTGGGTGGAACACTCTGTAAGCATCTACTAAGTCCAATTGCTCACAGGTATGATTCATTTCTATTATTGCTTTGCTGACTTTTTGTCTTGTTGATCTATCTCTTTGTGACAGTGGGGTGTTAGGTCCCCTGTTATAATTGTGTTCTTGTGTACTTGGTTTTTCATGTCTGTTAGTACCTGTCTTATATAGTTGGGTCCTCCTGTATTTGGTGCATATGTATTTATAATTGTTAGTTCTTCCTCTTGAATTTTTTCACTAATGAGTATGTAGTGACCTTCTTTATCTCTTTTATAATCATTTTGGTTTTCAAGTTCACGTTTCTGCAAACAGAACAGTTACCCTGCTTTTTTTCTGGGTTCCTGTTGCATGGAATACTGTTTTCTATCCTTTGACTTTCAATCTATGATTTTCCTTTTGGGTCAGATGTGTTTCTTGTTTACAGCATATTGTGGCATCTTGTTTCTTGATCCATTCTGTCAGCCTATTTCTTTTGATAGGTGAATTGAGGCCATTTACATTTTTGGGTATCACTAATATGTACTGGCTCAACTTTGCCATTTCATGTTTCAGTTGTTTGCTTTCTGCTTTTCCCCCTTGTTTAACTGTTTGTCCTACATGGTGGTTTCTTTCTGTTTTTGTTCTGGGGGTTGTGGTCATTTTTATCTCTGGCAAGTATGTGTTTCAATACTCTTTCTTGGATTGGCTTGGAGGACGTGAATTTCTTCAGTTGTTCTTTGTCATGGAAGTACCTTGTTTCGCCATTAAATTTGATTGAAAGTTTTGCTGGGTACCTCAGTCTGGGTTGAAAGTTTTTTTCTGTCAGGGCTTGAAATACCTCACTACAGGCTTGTCTTGACTTGAGTGTTTGTGCTGAAAAGTCTACTGTGATTCTAAGGGGCTTTCCTTGATAAGTGAGTTGTGTCTTTTCTCTAACAGCTTTTAGTAATCTGTTTTTATGCTATATGTCTGACACCTTAATTATTATATATCTGGGTGTAGATTTATGTTGGTTGTGACTGTTTGGCAATCTATATACCTCACTTATCTGTATATTAGATTTTTTTCTCCTCATGTTTGGGAAATTTTCTTCTATTATTTCTGTGAATATTTTCTCTATGTCATTTGCATTGACTCCTGCCTCTTCACTGATGTGTATTAACCTTATATTTTTCTTTCTTGCCATCATCTTGAAGCTGGTGGATTTTCACTTCATGTTACTTTGTTTTTTTAAAAGTTCTATTCTTTCATGATCACTAATTGCGATCCTGTCCTTGAGTTCGGAAATCCTGTCCTCAGCTTCATTTAAATGGTTTTGCACACTTTGAATAGAATTTTGTGTTTCTTGGATGTTTCTTTCAGTTTGTTTCATGAATTCTGCATGTTTTCTACATTGTTCATTCAAGGTTTCATTCAGTTTCCCATGCTCCTGTACTTTTTCCTCTATTTGTTCTTTAGCTGTACTCAGCCACTCCTTTATGAAGGTTGTTACTTCTATCTTTACATGCGAGAGTTCTTCTAATTTGATTTCCTCTATAGCCTCATGGAGTTTTTTTAATTTCCCTCTCTATATTTCAGAGGTTTCTTGTTTGTTACTTTTGAAGTCCTCTATTTCAATGTCTCCTGTACTTGCCCCTGGTAGTCTAGATGTTTGAGATTGTTTTTACTTTTTCCTTTTGAGTTAATATTTGGTCCTTCAATCCCACTAGTGTCAACTGTTGGTAGTACATATCTTGCGGTCCTAATGTAAGGTTGACATTTGTCCAATTTCTGGGTCCCATAATGAAGAGGTTGGCCAGTCACCTGACTTCCCACTGCCGGGCCTGTTGGGTGAGTTCTGTATTCTTCCTGGGCTGTCAAGCCTAGTAGTATTGATGTAGGTAAACTTTTAGTTCCTACTATTACTTTATCTTCAGGTTATTCCAGGTCACCAAATCTCCCTGTCTATAGTATTTGTGTTGGCTGAGGCCCTACTCTGTGCTTGTGTGTCTCATATGCCCTTTTGATTTTCTCCAACTTGGGGGAGTCCTTATTGGCACACTCCTCACTCTGCCTGATGTTTTCTGTGTGCAGGAAGGAGTCACCCCCACTCTTGTCAGACTTACTAAGTTATTACAGTTAGTTGGAGGCAGCTTTACTACTGGCCCTATTTACCCACTGTACACCTCTATTTTAGGGGCATACTCATCAAACTGACTTGAGCCTGCTGAGATCTTCTGTTTCGGTGAGGCAGTCACTGAATCTCCACTCAAGCTAGCACAGTTAATCCGCTGTAGTCCAAGGTTCTGGGAGAAATGGTGGGAGCTCTGGCTGGAGTTTCTTGGTCCCAGAAGATCATCTGCGGAGGTGTGGCCCCAGGGGAGGTTGGAGTCTAAGCTGGCTTGGGCACCTCTGGCTGGAGTTACCAGTGCCTCAAGGTGACCTCTGGGGCCGCAAGAGAAGCCTGTATCTAGGCCGGTCACAGGTGCCTATGGCTGGAGTTCCCACTGCTGTGAGGTGGTCTCTGCAGAGAAGGCGGGGTCCCAGGAGAGGCCGGCATCTAAGCCGGTCCTGGGCACCTCTCCCTATTTTATTTTTAATTCATAATTGTGGGGAGTTTATTTTGTGTTCTTTGTCATTGCAATAATTGTTAAACCATTGATAGAATTTTACCTGAAAATCATTCATTTTGCTTCTTTCTGCAGCATTATCATGGGTGGTAGAGATTCTTTTTTTACCAGTGGTTTGACAGCTGTGTATCAGCTGTATACAGTTTATTACTTTAGCAAATTTCAAATCACCTATATTGTAAACACACCATTTTGTATGTTGGGTACAGAATGATGATAGTGCTGACTTTCTTCCTTTTGACAGGTATCCACAGAATTGCTTAGCATTTTTCAGATCTCTAAAGAGTCTTGGGGATAGTCATAATGTAATAAACATCAACCAGCCATTAGTAGAAGGAACAGGGATCAACACCATCGTGTTCATTTTTATGCTTTGGACATAAAAGATTGCAAAGCCTGGGGAACTGAAAGAACTTACTTACCTGCAAGCCTGTCTCTGAAGCAGTAGGGACGTGTTCCAAAGTGCATAAGGTGTTATGAGTTATCATCCTCGAATAGTCTGCAAGCATAAAAATCAACTGGCTTGAATACATTTTAAATTAGTAAAACTGGATTAATTATATATGTGGTCATATATGAAGGACAAGATGTATACTTGTCAGAATTACTCATTGGAAAGTATTATTCAGGTTCAAATATGGTGAGAACTTTTGTCCACACTATGCTTGAAGCAGATGAAAAATTTGGAATGTTTTATAAAATGGTCTAGTTGGAGAAATAATAAAGTTGTAGAGATTTCAGACATGAGCAAGTGTGAAACAGTTTTTCTACTTGCTTCACTTTTAATTCTGGTTTCAGCTTGAGTTATACTGCTTGTATAGATCAGGTTGGAAACTGAAGTATTTTCTCTGACTTAACTCTTAGTTTAGTTCAACAAACATATAAGAGTCAACAATTGATATTTGTTAGAAACCTAAGCCTTTAGACAAATGTAAAAACTATCTGGAAGGTATGCATCTAAGTAGACATATATATTACATGCATATGTACATTCATACCTCCATACAAAATACTCCCTTTTATGTCTGAATTTTTTAGTGACTGGTTCTGCCTCTAATTTTGCTTTGAGATTTATCTGTATCACTGTGTGTAAATATTCGTGTCCCATTTGTATTTTATTTTGTATCTCCTCATTTAAGCCCATGAACACTACTTATTATATTTATGCAATGTGAAGTTACATATATAGTAGTTTTCTCCTTATCTATGGAGGATATGTCATAAGATCCCTAGCCAGTGCCTGAAATTATAGAACCCTATATGCATAATCAGTTTTTCCTGTGCTTACATACCTGTGATAAAGCTTAGCTTATAAATTATGCACAGTAAGAAATCAACATCAATAATAATAAAGTAGAACAATTGTGATAGTGTACTATAATTAAAATTTATGTGAACTCTTTAACTTTCTCTGAAATTATCTTATATACCATCTTCATCTTTTTTTGTGATGTGAGATAGTACAATCCTTATCTGGTGATATGAAGTGAATTATGTAGGCATTGTGTTATATCATTAGTCTACTACAAAAAAGTTATTTGAGCATAAGCAGTGCAATATGATACTTGTCCTGAAAACTGAGATGCCTACTAAGTGCTTACTGTGTGGGTAGTGTATATAGTATAGATACATGGGTTAAATGAATACTTCACATTCTGAACAGAATGGAGTGGAAAGGTACCAGATTTTGCCATAATAATCACAATTTAAAATTTATGAATCACTTATTTCT
Organism: Hydrochoerus hydrochaeris; assembly: GCA_004027455.1. Lineage (NCBI taxonomy): Eukaryota > Metazoa > Chordata > Mammalia > Rodentia > Hydrochaeridae > Hydrochoerus > Hydrochoerus hydrochaeris. The sequence goes on from PVLA01009007.1 coordinate 58,427, forward strand.
GGAATTTTCCACTCAATATTTTTGGACTGTAGTTGATCTCAAGTAACTGAAACCATGGATAAGGGGCAACTATTACATTGAATACAATAATTTCAGGGTATGTTTTCTTCATTATTTTACTCCTTGACTGAGATTGCCTTTTTGGGGAGAATCTTATATTACAATAGTTTATTTTCTTCAAAATAGGTGGAATCCCAAATGGTCACATTGGCTCAAGAAATATTGTCCCTTTGGTTGGTCTTATCACCCATATTCTAGTTCCTGTTACCACACTACACTGAATGCCAGTTCTAAAAAGTTGATGGTGGTCTCTGGACAATGCCCATGGCCTTTCTCTAGTTTCTAACCACCTTGGCTTCTTTGGTTAATACTATGGAATACCTAGTCATTGAAAGTCTTGTACCTTCTGTTTGCATTTCTTTCCCTCTCACCTAAGTCTTTTATCAGCATTTCATTTCCTCATCCTCTTCTTCTTTTTGAGTATTTAAAGCAGAAATAATTTTTAATACACACTGATATAAATGTTATAATTCTTATGCCATGGGGTTGCAGACTTAGATTTCTATACCTTATGCCACATACTGGAAACTCCATTTTTTTCCTTTCAAGTCTATTTTATTTTTAAGGGAAAAAATAAAAAAATTCAAAACAAAATAATTAAGGGATAATAATGGTATATATATATTGTGCATTGTTATCTTCAAATCAGTTCCTCAGAGTGCTAGATATCGGCATTTAATTGTTCAAACAATACTAGTACAAAACTTTGTCTTCAATGAACTCAGACAAATCAGTATTATAACTATCTTTTATATATATTTATACACACATAAATTGTTTCTTTCAGCTTCCCATACTAGGAAGACAATACAATGTTTACACATGTCTGATTTATTTCACTTATGAGTATTCTTTCAAATTGCATCCATTTACGTATAAATGTTTCAAGTTTATCTTTTATGGCTGAGTAGTACTCCATTGTAGAAAACGTCACATCTTTTTTATCCATCCCTCAGTCAATGGGCATTTAGATTGTTTCCAAGATCTAGCTATTGGAAATTGTGCTGCTATAAATATGGGTGCACATATATCGCTGTGGTATGATGTTTTTAATTTTTCTGGGAAGACACTCAAAAGGACAATAGCTGGGTCAAATGGGACCTTGAATTCTAGTTTTTTGAAGAATCTCCACACTGATTTCCACCATGGTTGTACCAGTCTGCATTCCCACCAATGGTGGAGAATGGTTCCTTTCCCCCCATGGCCCCTCCAGCATTTGTTAATGGTTGATTACTTGATGATGGCCATTTTTTCTGTGGTGAGGTAGAATCTCAGTGTTGCTTTAATTTGCATCTCTTGAATGACCAGTGATGTTGACTATATTTTCATGTATTTATTTGCTGTTTGTATTGCTTCATCTGAGAACTGTATATTCATCTCAGCTGCCTGTTTTTGGATTGGGTATTTAAATCTGGAAGAACTGATTTTGAATTCTTTCTGTGTTCATGATAGTAATCCTTTGTCTGAGGAACAGCTGGAAAATATTTTCTCCACCTAGTGGGTTGTCTCTTCAACTCTGCTGGTGATTTCTCTTGCTGTGCAAAATCTTTTTAGTAGGGCAAAATCCCAGTTGTTGATTCTTTGTGATACTTTCTATGCAATCGGGATTTTTGTTCATAAAGTCTTTGCCTACACCAACGTCTTTAAGGAATTTACCTACTCTTATCTTCCAACAGATTTAGTGGGTAATTTCATTTTTAGAAAAATACACAAATAAGAGCAAAAATGTGAAAAAGAGCAAAATTAAATCAATGAAAGAACAAACATAAAAACCAAAAATTTCCCCTGATTTTCTTTTTGTCTTTCCATACCTACAGATACTGACAGCCAGTTGGTGTATGGTGAGTCCAAGAGAGGCCGTCAAAATGTCCCTTGAATAGCTGAAGCAAAGCATAACCTTTCTGCCTTTCACAAGTCTATTCCAGCTCTCTTGCTTGCTATAGTCTCTCTGTTTTTGACTCATTGAGGTCCATAGCTTACCTTAGGTCTTCAATGCTGACCACTTCCAAATCTGTATCTTTAGCCATAACGTCAGTGCAGCTGTATCCTCAGTCTTTGCAAGCCCCACTGTTACTGTAAGCGCAACATGCCTAATAAGTAAAGTTATCTTTCATTTCCAAAGGTATTGTCCTAAGATCTTTCTCTCTTTCATCATCATTACCTATTCCGCATCTTCTTGGACTTTTTGAATAACTTCTTAACAGGTTCCTATAGATTTTTAGCCAATGAAGTACAACTCATTTATTCTCCTTAGGTAGCTTATTGCTATCAATTATTTTCTTTTTCTTCTCCTACTGTCTTAGTCTATTTGTTTATTCCCCTTTGCCTGGTTCAGCACAATAGTGTCCTATATAATGTGCTAGATTCCATTTTCTCTTTTTCTAGCCCACTGTATGAGCTATCTGCTACCAGATAAACTTTTTTATTTTTCTTTTTATAACAGGACAATTCAGTCTAAAGTTCATTTTAACAGTTCATCACATAATTTAAAGAATGCTGACACTGTACCAGATACTGTGCTAGGTTATGAGACACAGTAGTGAAGAAAACAGATGAAATCCCATTTTTTTAACTCATTCTACTGCAAGGGAGATACATTAAAGAAAAAGTATGGATTTGATAAGCTTTACAGGAGAAGTGATGTTGAATAAGAAGTGATTGGTCAAGTATTCCAAATGGAGGTGGCAACATGGTAAAAAGCCCTTAAATCAGCAGTCTGAGATCTTCCAAGAACACAGAGAAATGGAAGACGGCAAGAGAGTGAGGATAGTCAAGTGTCAATAGTAATATAAGAAAGGTAAGGAATGGCTAGCTCTCATTATGATCTTATAAAGTATACTAACTATTTTAAGGAAATTAGATTTTATTGTAGGAGTGATTGAATGTTGGGGGAGTTTAAAGAGGGTGATAATGTTATTCCTCTTACTCAAAAATTTTAATAATTTCATACTTCCCTCACTACATGAATCTAAACTAATTTGGTGTTTGGGGTACTCCATAGTGTGGTCTTGGATACTACCGTGTGTTCTATGACTCTCAAGGCTGAATCACTAAGTTCAATGTTGTCTTCTGTTGACTTTTTCAGCATGTGTTCCAAACTCAGGTGGAATTTAGAGCAAATATTATACATCTTTTGTGTCCTTCAGAGTGCTAAGTTGATGGATCACTTTGAATTGCATAGAGTTAAGAGATACCATCATGAAATAATTTTTTAAATCTATTTTTAAATTAAATCATGTACATTAAAAAACTTCCATGTAAATTCTGGAAGATATTTATACCATTAAGGTGAAAAAATTAGTACAATCATAAAGTGTTTTTGTTTTCTGCTTTCTAGAACTTTTTTTAAAAGAAGCTCTATCTGCTTATAGAAAAAATGTTGAGAGGTGCCAACTTAATGAGAATAATTAAGCATTCATCTAAAGATCTTCCTAGTGGCCATCGCATTTCTGTTTAGTGCTTTAGTGCAGTTAATTCTTAACTGTTTCTTCACTTTTTAACATCTCTCCCTATTTTAGATTAATTCCTTAATAGTCTGAAAAGTGGGATGACAGGATCAAAACACAAGAATACTTTCAGGACTGTTTAAACTTTTCTTCATTCAGCAAAGTGTGTTGGTTATACAGTCGTGGCTGGTATTATTGTTATTTTTTGTGCAGTCACTTTTATTTTGAAGGGAATGAAACAAAACAATAAAATGGAACCAAACAATAAAGTGAGAATAATATTGGATTTCAGAAACAAGTCAGAAATCCCCCATATTTTCTATACTGCATATTGTTATCCTGTAAATATATGCTCAAACTACTGGCTTTAGGCCTGCAAAGTCAATCAAAAAATACAAGCATTAATTTGGTTTTCTTGCTTCAGTAGCTATTATCTTAGCCGATGTTTCTCTGAATCAGCTGCTTGCTTTCCAGATTTGGGGCAGGGTAGGCTCTTCTTGTCTCTCAGCATGTGTGCAGGCTGGACCATGGAGGGAGTTGATTTCTTGGTTCTCCTCCCCAGCCTGCATGGCTAACACTGGCTCACAGGAGAAAGTTGGCTTCTTGATTATCCTCCTGGCCCTCATGGCTACTGCTGGCTCATGGGAGGTATTTGGCTTCTTGGTTCTCCTCCCAACCCACAAGTTGGTATTAGTATTTTTAAAAATAAGTGAAAATAGCTTTTTGTTTTTCTTGATACAGTATGTCAAAAATGGCACTCAGTTGTTTTTTGTCAATTTTGGAGCCAAGGGAAGTGACATGCAGTGTGGCTGGTCTTCTTTTATGTGATTTTGATTTGATAGCACACTTACAGATGTGCAATGACAAGTCAAAGTAGGATTCAAGGGACAGGGAGAGGGGGCATAAACCTTCGCATACCAGGAAAGGGTACTGGTAGAGAAATCTTATATTTTATAAAGGTAAATGTCACAGTTACTTTTCTCTTGTCACTGTGACAAAATACCCAATTCCAAAAGTTAAGGGAGCAAAGGTTTATTTAATACAGCATTTGTAGAGGTTTCAATCCATAATTGACTGGCTCCAATGCAGGGTAGCATGGAAGAGAACAGTTCATGGCAGGCACACTGGAGCAAAGCAACAAGGGGAGGGGAGATTTAATAGCATGTTTCTTCCATATAATCTTTCCAGACTACTGAGATTACAGTGATGCCAAATGAATAATTATATTGATATAGTAATCACCCACCCTTAATCCTAGCACCCTCAATCCTAGCATGACATCATAAATCAATTGCACTTTCTAGATTCATCCACCTATGACAGCGTAAGGTTTTGTGGGGACATCTAGAGAACAGCCATAACAATAAATGAATTTTACTTAAAGTTGGAGTTACCCCAAAACCTACTTAATTATAATTTATTTATTTATTTATTTATTTATTGTCTTTTTGAGACGGTCTTGAATGCAGTTCAGGCTGGCCTTGAGCTTACTTTGTAGCCCATGCTGATCTCAAACTCACAATGATCCTTCTGCTTCAGCCTTCCGAGTGCTGGGATTACAGGTGTGAGCCACTATACCCAGCTCTCCAAATCCTACCTAATTTTGGACATTAATAAATGAGTTCAAGTAGTGGAAAGTTCAAGCTTGGAGACATTTGGCAACTGAGGTATCACTGTAATGTATTTCTACTTTGATGTAAGTGGTGTAAAGGCACAATAACCAATTAAGATCTGTCACTTGGTCTTCCTGGTCTGAAAGCCTGAGATGTTGTCTTGTATGATGATAATGGAATTGATAACTTAATCTAAACTTTGGCTTCCATGGCTAAATTGGCGTGGTACATTAAACAGTTTTTATGCAGGTATGTATGTATATATGTAATTTAAAAATGTTTGCATTTCACTATAGCCTATTATTCTAGAGCAGTGGTTTTCAAACTGGGGTGATTTTGCTTCCCAAAGAATATTTAGAAATCTCTAGAAATATTTTTTGGTTTTTGTCTTTTTTGAGACAGGGTCCAACTATGCAATTCAGGCTGGCCTTGAGCTCACGATCCTCCTGCCTCAGCCTCCCCAGTACTAGGATTACAGGCGTGTGCCACCATGGCTGGCTTCTTGAGATATTTTTGACTGTCATGACTGTGAAGATGATGTCACTAGATGTTATTGTGTTTTTAAATGTTTTACAGTATACTGGACAGCTTTCACCAATAGTTACCCATCCCATTCTTCACTAGTGTTAATGTTAATAAATTTTAGTTTAGGGTGAATTAATTTTTAATTTCACATCTTGTTGGCAGTTAATGCTGTTTTTAAAGTACAGTTTTGGGCATTCTAAGAGATTATGTTTAGAATATGAGACTCGGAACCTCCAGTCACTGGGCAGTGATTAAAGCCAATGTGATACAAAAAGCTTTTAAGAACCAGAGCAATTTTCTCTTAGATTTCTCACTAAGTGTCTGTGCTATGGAAATTTTTTTATTCATTAAAATAAGCTAATGAAATTCAGTATATCCTGAGTCTACTGTGTAATATTTAATCACTAAATTAAAGTGAAGAATTCATGTTCTCACACAGAGAAAGATGAAATAGAATGTACTGAAGGAAATGTCCAATTAGCTTAACACACAAATATTAGTTATTATGGGCATTTTTTGTTTAATTATGTTTTATTATACCAAGTTATTACTCTCTCTACCTTTTTAAATTTTTTAACTCTAAAATCCAAAAGATCAGAAAGAGATAAATATCTATTAATGCCAATTATCACCCAACCAACAAGCATTTGTTAAATTTTATATAGGTTTGGCAATATGCTATATTTTTTTAAATTGTATTTTAAAGAGGGTAAAATTAAATACAACAAAACAGAACAAAGCAGAACATAAGAAAGCAATGTAAGAGACATTGATTTCAAAGCAAGACAACTGGAGATCTTCACTATCATATTGTTTTCTTCCAAGTACTTATCCATATCTTCACATACAGTGAATTCATACAAAACAACATAGTATAAAACTGATCTGAACAGGATGATGGTGTTTTTTGGTCTTTAAGTCCAGATAATAAGGAAGTAAACAATGGCTGTCAAAGTGACTCTCATTCTCTTCAAAATAGCTGTCCATACCTGCACATATCTTGAAATTAAACAAAACAAAACTGACTGAAATCACTCTGAACAAAGAATAATAGTATTGCTGGATTTCACATCATGATGCTACGGAATCAGCACTGGGTACTGTGGTGTATCTTTTTCTTCAAAGTTGTTGTTCATTTCATCATGTGTTTTATAATCAGTTCTCCTAAACTGTTTATAAGCTCTACACATGCATGAGTTTCTATATGTATATCTATCCTTTCTGTATTAGAGGGAAAAACAAAACAAAACAAATTCCTAGAAAAACATGAAATGAAAAAGTCATAAAACCGCAATACAAGGTGATCGACAATGGTTACTATGATGACTCTTGTTATCTTCAATAGAATTATCTGTATCATCAGGTGTAGTACAATTGAATAGAGTAGTACATAACAATATTAATAAAACATTGAAGACATAAGCCTTCAAAAGCATGTAATAGTCAAATCACAGTGGGTGTCCTAGTGAATCTTGTCATCTTCAGTATAGTTGCCTATACTCTCAGACTTGATACTATTAATCATAACAGATTCTAATAAAATCAGTCAATACAAAACAGCAATATAACAAACCAGATTCAGAGAATATCTGTCATAATAAGACAGTGTAAGTTATACAGGCTTGAGATTAAGTTAACAGGAAATTAAGGATGATTACAATAATATGTCCTGCTCTTTTTGGGATAGCTGTGTCCTCAAATCTAGTACAAGTAGACAAACTGGAACAGAATATAATCCATCTAAACAGAGTGGTGAGAATAATGTGTATTTTAAATCCTGGTACAGTATTAACAATATCCTCTGCTTTCCTTTTTTAGACAATTCCTCCCCTTTCACTCCCACAGGGTGCACAGCACATTTTGGGTCCCACCAACTCCATCAGTTTTTAGATTGGGGGAGTAACCTGCTATTTACCTGAGTGGTTCCGAACCTTCTCACTCCTGGGCTTGATCTCAAGTTGAATTCCTTTACCTACAAAAGCCTCAAGGTTTTCCATTGTTATAGTTGAGTAGTTCTCTATTGCACAGAAATATCATGTCTTTCCAACCTATCTGCAGGTGGTGGTTGAGTTGCCCTTATTTCTCTCTGGTTCCTGTCACATACAGCATTGTTTTCTCATCTTTTTTCCATAAACTCTCTTTCAGTTTAATTATATTTCCTATACAGAGCATCTTGATGGACCCTATCTCCTGATCTACTCTGCCTGTGTTTCTTTTTGTTAGTGCATCGAGGCCATCTATGTTAGAGATTATAGCCAATCATCTTTGTTTCATTTCTGCTATGCTATTCTTGTGCCATTGGTTGTCTACTTTTGTCCATTCCACTGTCTGCCCTATTCATTGAGGGCTCTCTGCCACTGTTCCTGAAATCCTGTCTTTTTTCTCTTTCTCTAGAATGTCCTTCACTATTTTTTGTAGGGTTGGATTGGTGGTCAAGAAATCCCTCAGTTCCTCTTTGTCATTGAAACTTCTTGTTTCTCCATTAATTTTGAGAGATAGTTTTGCAGGGTACATCAATCTGGGTTGGAGGTTATTTTCTTTCAGGTCTTGGAATACTTTACTCCAAGCTCTTCTTGATTTGATAGATTGTGTCGTGAGGTCTGTTGTGATTTTGATGGGCTTTCCTTTATAGGTGATCTGTTTCTTTTCTCTGATGGCTTTTAATATTCTGTTCTTGTTATGAATTTCTTGGATCTTGATTATTATATGTTTGGGTGTATCTCTGTTTTGGTTGTAGGTTACTAGAGTTCTGTGTGCCTCATACATCTCAATATCATTTCCTTTTCCTATGCTTGGGAAGTTTTCCTTTGTTTCTGTGAATAGCCTTTGTATTTCCTTTGTGTTTACCCCTGCATCTTTACTCAAATTTTTTTCTTAAGTTATAGATCCTCTTGTCATCTTCTAGCCTTTGTATTGTTACTTCCTGTTTCCTTGTTATTTTCAAGAAATCTTTTCTTTCACAATCACACATTGGAAACCTATCTTCAAGTTTTGTTAATCTATCTCTAGTTTCTCTCAATTTTTCCAGCTTTCAGTGGAGTTTTTAATTTCCTCTTAATCTCTTTGAATCTGTTTCATGTATTCTAGATTTTCTTTAAATTCTTCATTGAATGTTTCTTTTTTTTTGTGTTCCTCCATTTTTCTGTCTGTGTCTTCTTGAGAGGTGCTTAGCATTTCTTTTATTAATCTTCTTATATCTTGTCTTACTTGAGTTTAATATTTCAGTTTTGAGCTCATCTATGATGTCATGAAGATATCTCTTTATGTCAGCTGATGTCATGTCTGATACTGTGTTTGCTGCCCTCAGTCTCTTCTGTATTTACCTCTCTTGGATCAATATTCACTGGATTGGGGGTTGGGGCCTTTTTCTCATTTGTTTCTCTTGTCATGTTTTTGGTTTGTTATAGTGGAGGTACAAACCCCTTTCCTTGTTGTTTATGATTCTTCTGAAGCACACTGTCTAGGGATTTTTGCCCTCTCCAGTTTGCTGTTGGTCATTGAGGTGCAAGCAGAGGCAGTGTATGCTGGGCCCTCCCCTCTGAGCCAGTCAACCAGCAGGGGCCTTTACCACATTAGTGTGTGCTGTGGGTATGGAACCAGCTTGGGACACTTCATGGACAACTTCATTCCTGGCTATTGGGTCCTGGCCAGGGGCATGACCCAGCCCAAGCAAATACCACCAATCTGCTCTGAGCAGGGAGCAACCAAATGAAGTCACTACCATTCCTTGTTCATGCCTGTCTTGCCTGATTACAATATGTCATCCAGTCTGTTGCCCCTTTCCCATGGGATTGTCTTATTCTGAGCACTCTCCATGGGTTAATATAAGTCTCAACACTGGCTTTGCTCTCTGCTGGCCTTGCAAACCCCTGACTTCAGCATGACTGAAGCTCCTATGGTGAGTGCACTGGCACTGCTAGTCTGGGAAGCTCTGATGGTAGTGCCACAATCACAAGTTTTACTGGCTCCTTTCCCTTTAGTTTCTTCCTGGGTCGAGATGATCTATCTCCCTCCATCCTGTCTTTTCCAGGATGTTGTATTCCAGCATCTGAGTTGTTTCTCTCAGGCTGCTTACTGATCTGCCATTTTTGCTCTGCCCCCTGGAAATATTAATATATGATAATATTTGATTTTTGTTCAGTTGACTATATGCCAGGTATTAGCATATATTTATCAAATTTAATTTTCACAATTGCTATAAGGAGGAAGTCACATTACTTTTACTGCAAAGACCAGGAAACCAATGACCAGAGAGATAAACTGTACAAAGTCACTCAGCAAGTAAATGAGGGAGCCATGATTCATTTAAATGAAGGTTGGTCTGATTCCTGATTTTATTCCTCCAATTACTGCAACTCTCTACAGCCTCCTCAAGAAAGAGGCACTTTATTTGCATTGGAGCCAAATCAACAGCCAAAGGGTGCAATCAAATCTGCTTTGTGGTCCTGTATTTGACTAGGTGAACTACTCTTAATAGGAGGAAGTAAGACTGCTGTATATAACGCAGTATAATATCACCCTCAGGAATGTGTCATGACAATAGGACATCTCAAGTCTTTCCCATGTCACCTCAACTCTTCTTTTAAAAAAAAGAGGGACATTCTTCCCATACAGCTACATTATTCAAGGATAAAGTGGGTAAAGGCTAATGTAACTTCTGGAATAATTCCATTTTCTCTTTGATTCTAGATCATTTTGTATATGTGCTGCCAAAGTGAGCATGATTCTAGATCACTTTGATTTTGATTTATATTTATGGACCAAAGAAAGTGCTAGGTTCTATAGGCAACAAGACACAGTTCTGTCTGCTGTCAGAGAGATGAAAAAAGTCTGAGTCCTATTTTCAGTGCAAGTAGTTATTGACTACTCTAGTTCTGGGCTTTGTACTGACAAGTATTCTGGCTTTTAGAGATCATGTTTTTTTATTTTAAGTAGAATGAAACTAAATGAAGTAAAACACAATAAAGCCAATGAGAATAGAATAATGAAAGCAATACAGGACTTCAAAATGTGATAATAGGAAATAAAATGTCTAAAGTAATATCTCTTGTTATCTTCAAAATAGCTGCCAATACCATCAGACATAATAAAATCAAACAAAATAAAACAGAAATAAAACCAAACAAAATAATGAAAACATTATAGGATTTCAAAACAAGATAATAGGCAATCAACAATGCCTACCATAATATATTTTGTTATCTTCAAAATATATTGCTCATAACATCAGACATAATAAAAGAAAACAAGACAGATTAGAACCAAACCAAACAAAACAATGAAAATAATACAGGAGTGCAAAATAAGATAATAGGAAATTGACAATAGCTACCAACTTCCATTTTGAGACATTTCCTCCCCTATCACTTTAACAGTATCTGTTGTATATTTTGGATTCCACTAACTCCTTCAATTTTTCCCTTTTGCTAGGGAGACTACATGATTTTAACCTATGTGAGTCAGAATCATTTCACCCATGAATATGATCTCAAGTTGCTATCATTTATCAACAAGAGCCTCAAGACTCTCCCTTTTAAATTTTTTTTTATTTAAACAGAAACAAAAGCATGTAAAGGGTAGAGATAATACAGAATTTCAAAAAAAGATAAACAATAAGAAATCACTGGTTGATAAATTACATATCGTGCTCTTAAAAGTAGTTGTTCAAGTTACAAAATTAAAGCATATAAAGTAGATATTCAAACAGTGAGAGTGTAAACAGCTATGCATGCATGAATCTCTACATGTATTTCTATCCTTTCTGTATTAGAGGGAAAAACAAAACTTAGCAAGACAAAACAAAACAAATTCCTATAAAAACATGAAATTGAAAAGTCACATAAGACCACAGTACAAGGTGATCTACAATGATTGCTGTGTTGTTTCTTATTATCTTCAATAAAATTGTCTATATCAGGCATAAATGAATATAGCAGTATAATTGAATATAGCAGTACATAACAATGTTAGTAAAAATAAAACATTGTAGGCAGTATAAAATTTCAAAGGCAGGTAATAATGAAACCAGAGTGGATATTCTAGTGAATCTTGTCATCTTAAGTGCAGTTGCCTATACTCTCAGACTTGATACTATCAATCATAACAGATTTGAATAAAAACTATCAATACAAAACAGTGATCTAACAAACCAGATTTGATTATGATCAGTCATGGTAAAACAGTGTAGGTTTTACAGAGCTTTAGATTAAGTTAATAGGAAATTAAGGATGATTACTGTGATATATCCTGTTATTTTTGGGATTGCTGTCTGTGCCCTCAAATCTGGTACAGGTAGAATGACTGGAACAGAATATAATACATCTAAGCACAATAGTGTGAGTAATGTTGGTTTTAAATCCTGGTGCGCTATTAACAATATAGTATATCAAGGCCAACTATGTTAGAGATTCTAGTTATCCTTCTCTGCCTCATTTCTGCTATGCTATTTTTCTGCTTTTGTTTGTCTAGTTTTCTCCTTCATTCTACTGCCTGCTCTACTCATAGAGGCCTTTCTGCCACTGTTTCTAAAATCCTGGTATTTTTTTCTCTCTCTCTAGAATGTACTTCAATATTTTCTGTAGGGTTGGATTGGTGGTCACAAACTCTCCCAGTTCCTCTTTGAAATGGAAGCATCTTGTTTCTCTTTTAGTTTCTAGTGACAGTTTTGCAGGGTACATCAATCTGAGCTGGAGGTTATTTTCTTTCAGGGCTTGGAATACTTCGCTCCAAGCTCTTCTTGATCTGATAGTCTGTTTTGAGAACTCAGCCATGATTCTGATGGGCTTACCTTTATAGGTAATCTGTTTCTTTTCTCTGATAGCTTTTAATATTCTGTTTTTATATCGAATTTCTGGTATCTTGATTATTATATGTCTGGATGTAGATCTGTTTTGGTTGTAGGTGGCTGGAGTTCTGTGTGCCTCACATAACTGAATGTCATTTTCTTTTCCCATGCTTGCGAAGTTTTCCTTAATTATTTCCATGAATAGCCTTTGTAATTCACCTGTATGTATTCCTGCTTCTTCATTCACATTTCTTATTCTTAAATTGTAGATTCTCCTGTCATCTTCTAGCTTTTGTATTGTTACTGCATGTTTCCTTGTTATTTTTAAGAGATCTTTCCTTTCATGATCACACATTGCAAACTTGTCTTCAAGTTTTGATAGTCTATCCTTAGTTACTTTTAAGGCATTTTACCAGCTTTCAATGGAGTTTTTAATTTTCTGGTAGTCTCTTTGAATCTGTTTCATGTATTCTATATTTTCTTTATATTCTTTATCGAATGTTTCTATCCTTTTTTTGTGTGTTCCTCCCTTCTTTCATCTGTATCTTCCTGAGAGATGCTTCTTGCGAGCCTTTTTTTATTACTCTACTCATATCTTGCTTTACCTGATTTAATAATTCAGTTTTGAGTTCATCTACAAGGTTCCGAAGATATCTCTTAATGTCCATTGAAGCCATGTCTGATGTTGCGTGCTTGCTGCCCTCAATCTCCCTTGTTTTTCCCTTTCCTGGATCAGTGCTCTCAGGGTTCTGGGCTAGGGGTCTCCTCCTGCCTCTCTCTCCTGTCATCGTCCTGGCTTCCTGCACACAGGTTACTGTGCAGGTCCCAGCCCACTTCCCTGTTGGCCATGTTTCTTCCGAAGCACACTGGCAAGGGAACTCCACCCTCTGCTGCCTGCTCTTGTCACTGAGGTGTAAGCAGTAGCTATGTTTGCTTGCCCCTCCCCATCAGGCTAGCCAAACTTCAGGTGCCTTCACCAAGTTAGTGCTTGCTAGGTGCAGGGAATTGATTTGGAATGGCTCATTGGGTCCTGGCCAGGGGCATGGCCCTGTCCAAGCAAATCACATGAATCTGCTCTTGGGAAGGAGGAACCAACTGAAGTCACTGTCACTCCCAGTTCAGGCTCCTCCTGCCCATTTCCAACATGTCACCCATTTGGTCACGCCCTTCCTGTGTGTGTGGGGTCTCATTCCCAGCAACATGTCACCCATTTGGTCGCGCCCTTCCTGTGTGTGGGGGGTCTCATTCATGGATTAATGAAGGTCCCTTCACCTGCTCTGCTCTCTGTTGGGCTCACTATCCCCCAACTTCATCACTGCTGTGCTTCCTGTGAGTGGTGGCAGAAATGAGTTTGGGCGGCTCTGCCGGCCAGCACAAATTCAGGCTGTTGCAAAATTGGTAGGTCGCTGTGAACGAAAACTCTGTGTGTCATAATTTTTAGCTGTTTCAGTTGTAGTCCCAAAGTATTTGATGAGCTTTTTTATGTTTTAAATTCTTCCTGTGTCAAGAGGATCCATCTCCCTGTCTGGTCTCTCCAGGTGTTTTATTCTGGCAATGAGTTGTTTCTCCTGGAAGGCTTTGTTTTTTGTTGCTTACTGATTGGTCATCTTGACTTTTCTCCTGTCCTTGTTATTTTATTTTATTTTATTTTATTTTATTTTATTTTATTTTATTTTATTTTATTTTTTGCAGTACCAGGGCTCAAACTCATGACCTCACACTTGCCAGGCAGGTGCTTATGCCACTGAGCTAAATCTCCAACCCTGTCCTTGTTATATTTAAGAGATCTTTCCTTTCATGTTTATAAGTTGCAAATCTGTCTTCAAGGTGTGATAGTCTATCTTTAGTTTCTTTCAAGCAGTTTTGCCAGCTTTCAATGGAGTTTTTAATTTCCTGTTAATCTCTTTGAATCTGTTTCATGTATTTTGGTTTTTTAAAAATATTCTTCATTAAAGTTTTCTCTTCTTTTTCTATGTCCCTCAATTCTTCCATCTTTGTCTTCTAGAGAGGTACTTAGCATTTCTTTTATTATTTTTCTTATATCTTCCTTTACTTGTAATAGTATTTCTGCTTTATCATTTCTTTTAGTATTCTTATAGTATTCTTTTATAGTTTCATGAAGTTGTTTATTTATGTCAGATGCTGTTGCTTCACAAACTACAGGTGTTCGACTCTCTATCTCTTCCATGTTTAATTCTCCTGGACCAGTACTGCTCCAGTTGAAGGCCAGAGACTGCCTTTTGTTTCTTCCTCTTGTAATGTTCCTGCTTTCTTCCAGACAAGTGGGTAATAGGGTCCCTGGCACTTCCTTTATTGGTTATAATTACTCTGAAGCATGCTGGCTAGGGATTTCTGCTGTTTGCTGCTTTCCCCAATCTGCTGGTGACTATTGGAGTATAAGCACGGGTGGGGCAGGCTGGACTCTCCCTTCCAAGCTGGTTAACCACAGAGAGTCTTCATGACATTAGTGTGTGTTCCATGGTTGGTGTTGGTTAAGGATAGTTTTATGGAAATCTGGGCCTTGGCTATTGGACTGCACACAACTGGCAGGACCCAGTCCAAGCAATTTTCACCAATCTGATCTGAAGTAGGAGTGGCTGAATGAAGCTGGCTGCAGTTCTGCTTCTGGGCTTATCCTGTCTGACTCCAATATGGCACCTGACTCCTGTGGGAGGACTGAGTCCCCCACACTCACCGCCAGCCAGTACAGTTCTCTGATTCACTGTTCCCCTCCAGCACTGTGTCTCTCCACTGAGGCCTTCAGGCTTGCCAGCCACCCACTTCACTGTGGCCATGCATCTCCTTATTCCAGTGGCACTTCTCACACAGTGGGGCAGACTCCAGTGAAGGTGCCTCTAGCTACCGCCTTCTGTTTTAAGTTTTTCTTTTCTCTTCTTTTCATTTTTATTTTCCCTGTGGGCTTAGATTCTCACTTTAGTTTCTTCCTGGGTCAAGGGGACCCATTTCTTTCCTTCTGGTCTTCTCCAGAATGCTATATTCCAGCATCTGGACTGTTTCTTTCAGAGAGGTTGTTTACACTTCTGCTTACTCTTCCTCCATCTTCCCAGAATCTATACACTTTTTTGTATGTACATTTTTTCACTTTTCATTATTTTCTCCTTTTCCCCTCCCAGTTTCTCTTGCCTTTCCACATTTTCTTCCCATTTTATAATATCTATTGGAAATTTTAGATCTTATTTGCTCTTTCAGCTTTTCACATTAGCAGACAATGCAATGTTTGTACAAATTAATCTGGTTTATTTCACTTATTAGTATGTTCTTGAGTTGCATTCATTTACCTATAAAAGTCTCAAGTTTATCCTTTTGTATGGCTGTATGGTACTCCAATGTATAAAAAGATCACTTTTTTATCCATTCCTCAGGTAATTGTATTATTGCTTCCTTTTTTCTGTTTTGCTTTTTTATCTTTAAATAACATTAAAATTAAAAAAATTATACAGATGTGATGAATTCCTGACCAACACACCAACAGCATAGCTCACAGAACTAGAGAAAACAATCCTAAAATTCATTTGGAATCAGAAAAAGCTTAGAATAACAAAAGGAATTCTGGGTAAGAATTCTGGGCTGTTTCCAGGATTAACTGTTTCAAATTGTGTTGCTATAAGCATGGGTACATGTATATTGCTGTGGTACTGTTTTTAATTCTTCTGGGAAGATACCAAGAGGGAATAGCTAGGGTAAATGAGAACTCTAGACTAGTTTTTTGAGGAATCTCCACAGTGATTTCCACTGTGGTTGCACCAGTCTACCCTCCTGCCAAGAGTGGAGAAGAGTTCCTTTTTCCCCAAAGCCTGTCCAGCATTTGTTATTGGTTGATTTCTTGATCCCAGGATGAGATGGAATCTAAGTGTTGTTTTAATTGGCATCTTTCAAATGACCAGAAATATTTAATGTTTTTTCATATGTTTATTTGCTGTTTGTATTTCTTCATCTGAGAAATGTGTATTCATCTCAGATGCCCATTTTTGGATTGGGTCTTTAAATTTTGGAGCACTGATTTTTTTTTTTAGTTCTTTATATATTCTCAATAGAAATCCTTGGAGGAACTGCTGGAAAACATTTTCTCCAACATTGTTAGTTATCTTTTCAATCTATTGGTGATTTCTCTTGCTGTGTAAAAGCTTTTTAATAAATGAGATCCCAGTTGTTGATTCTTTGTGACAATTCCTATGCAATCAGGATTTTATTCATAAAGTCTTTGCTTACAGAAATGCCTTCAAGTTTTACCTATTATATCTTCCAGCAGATTTAATGATTCTGTTTTAATATTTAGATCTTTAACCAATTTTTAATTTAGTTTAATGCATACTGAAAGACAAGGATCAAATTTTAATCTTCAGACTGTGCATAGCCAGCATTTACAGCAGCATTTATTAAAGCAAAGTGAAAGTGTTCAGAATCTTTCTCAAAATAAGGTGGCAGAGTATGTCTGGAGTTGTTTTTGCAACTTCTAATCATTTCCAATGATACTTGGGTCTCTTTTAGGAGCATTTTTGCTGTGGTTCTTATTGTTGTGTTTTGAGGTGTTTTTTTTGCCAGTGCCATGCTGTTTTTATCACAGTAGCATTGTAATACCATTTGAAGTCAGTGGCTGTGATCACCCCTAATTTGCCATTCTTACCCAGAATTCCTTTTGTTATTCTAAGCTTTTTTTGATTCCAAATGAATTTTAGGATTGTTTTCTCTAGTTCTGTGAGCTATACTGTTGGTGTGTTGGTCAGGAATTCATCACATCTATATAATTTTTTAATTTTTAATGTCATTTAAAGATTAAAAAGAAAAACAGAAAAAAGGAAGCAATAATACAAAATACAAAATAAAATAAAATAAAATAAACACTAAGAAATCACTAGTTGATAAATTACATAGTGTCATCTTAGAAATAGTTGTTCAATTTAAAAAATTAAAACACACAAAGTGGACATTCATACAGTGAGACTGCAAACATTTCTGCTCAATGATCCAACAAAAACTTAGTAATATGGTTATCAATCCTACACACTTAAACACACATGCAGTTATATTCTTTAGAGCACTTTCTTTTCCTTTCCTGTAGACAATAGCAATTACACATTTTGATTTTTATTATTCCTATAGTTCTTTTTCTTCATCTGTACTGGGGATCAAACTAATGACTGCATGCTTGTAAGGCAGGCACTTATGCCACTGAGCTAAATCCCCAGCCCTACTCCTATAGTTCTTATTCCTTTTTACACTAGAGACACAATGTGATATTTATAAGTATGTAAATCTGTATAAGAAATTTTGAACTATGGCCATTTTCAATATATTGGTTCTTCCTACACAAGAACAGGAAATATCTTTCCGTTTTCTGATATTCTCTTCAAGGTACTTTCTCAGAGTACTACAGTTTTTTAATATAGATATCATTTGCTTTCTTCATTAGATTGATTACTAGGTATTTGATTTTTTTGATGCTATTATGCAAGCTGTTGTTTCCTTAAACTAACTCTCAGTGAGTTTGTCATTTGTGTATAGTAAGAAAATTGATTTTCTGTCTTTTTTTTGAGACAAGGTCTCACTATGGAGTCCAGGATGGCCTTGAATTCACTTTGTAGCCCAGGCTGGTCACAAACTTCCAATGATCCCCTTGCCGCAGCTTCCTGAGTGCTGGGATTACAGACATGTGCACAATGCCCTGCTGACTATTGACTTTTGAGTGATAATTTTGTATGCAGCTACACTATTGAACTTGCTTATTAAATCTAGCAGCTTTTAGGGGAGCTTTTGGGATCTTCTATGTAGAGTATCATCTCACCTGTAAGTAATTATAATTAAACACCTTCCTTTCCTATCATTATTCCTTTTATTTATTTCTCTTGTATAATTTCTCTGGATAAAATTTCCAGGACTATATTGAATAAGAGTGGAGACAGTGTAAATCTTTGTCTTGTTCTTGATTTTAGAATCATTTTTCAGTTTTTGGCCATTTAGTATGATGTTGGCTGTTGGTTTCTCATAGACAGCTTTGGTTATATTGAAATAAAGACCATCCATTTCAACATTGTGTAGGGGTTTTATCATGAATGGGTGCTGGACTTGTCTAAAACTTTTTTTTGCATCTATTGTAATGATCCTATGATTTTTGCTCTTGGCTCTGTTAATATGGCATGATACATTTATTGATGTACATTTATTGAAACATCCCTGCACCACTGAGATGAATCCCACTTGTTCATGGTATATAATATTCTTGATGATTTTTCTCCATTTAGTTTGCCAGGATCCTATAGAGGATATTTGCACCTATGTTTAGGGAGACTAGCCTGTAATTCTCTTTCTTAGTTGGGTCCTTCTCTGGTCATGGTATCAGATAATGTTTGCTTTCAGGAATGAATTTATGAGCACTGCTTCCTTTTCGAGTTCATTAGATTTTGAGAAATAGTGATGTTATGTCTTTTCTAAATTTCTTGTAGAAATCAGCAGTGAATACTTCAGGGCCTCTGTTTTTCTTTATTGGTATGCTTTTTCTGTAGTTTTTTTTTATTTAAAGAGAAAAAAACAGAAAAAATGTGGAACTATTACAGAGTTTCAAGAAAAGAAGATAAACAGTAAGAAATCCCTAGTTGATAAATTACATATTTGTCAATAAGAAGTAGTTATTCGAGTTACAAAATTAAAGCACACAAAGTGGACACACAAGCAGTGAGAGTGCATAGAGATCTGTTCAACAGTCCAACAAGAACCTAGAAATATGGTCATCAATCCCACACATCTAAACATACATGCAGCTATATCTTTTATAGTGCTACCTATTTCTTCTTTTTTTACAATAACAATTATACATTTTTAAAATTTTATTTAAAGAGAAGAAAAAAATAGAAAAAAAGGTAGCAACAATACAGAATTCTAAAAGAAAGAAGAAAATGGAGAATGAGAAAAAGCCCCACTAAGAAATCAGTGATTTATACATTACATACTGTCATCCTGGATGTAGTTGTTTAAGTAACAAAGTTAAAGGGTACATAGTAAACATTCAAACAGTCAGAATACAAATAGTTCTGCTCAAAGATCCAACCAAGATTCAGCAATATGGATCCAACCAAGATTCAGCAATATGTTCATCTATTTTACACACTCAAATATACAAGGAGTTATATCTCTTAAAGTACTTTCTTTTCCTCTCTTTTTTATAATAGCAATTACACATTTTGATTTTATTACACTTGTAGTTCTTATTTACTTTTTACACTAGAGAGACAATATGATATTTATAAATATGATTCTTATTTATATCACTAATGAGGATAGTCTGAAGTTGTCTCCATTTACCTATGAATGCCTCAAGATCATCCTTTTTATAGATGAGTATTTATTATTCCATTGTATAAAAATGCCACATCTTTTTCATCCACTCTGAAGTTGATGGGCATCTTGGTTGTTTCCAGGATTTAGCTGGCACAAATTGTGCAGCTATGAACATGGGTGCACATATATCACTGTAATATGAACTTTTCAGTTCTTTGGGGAAAATAACCAGGAGGGGGATAGCTGGATTGAATGGGGCTTCCAATCCTAGTCTTCTGAGAATTCTCCATATGGATTTCCATAATGGTTGCA
The DNA here is from genome assembly GCA_004027455.1 of Hydrochoerus hydrochaeris. Lineage (NCBI taxonomy): Eukaryota > Metazoa > Chordata > Mammalia > Rodentia > Hydrochaeridae > Hydrochoerus > Hydrochoerus hydrochaeris. The sequence goes on from PVLA01009007.1 coordinate 78,460, forward strand.
CCAGTCTACATTCCAACCAACAGTGGAGCAGTGTTCCTTTTTCCCCGCAGCCTCGCCAACATTTGTTATCAGTTGATTTCTTGATGGCAGCTATTCTTTCCGGAGTAAGGTGGAATCTCAATGCTGTTTTAATTTGCATTTCTCGAATGACCAGTGATGGTGAACATTTCTTCATGTATTTATTTGCCATTTCTATATCTTTCTCTGAGAGCTGTGTGTTCATCTCAGAGGTCCATTTTTGGAGAGGGTCTTTGAATTTGGGGGGCTTGATGTTTTTCAATTCTTTATATGTTCTGGACATAAGTCCTTTGTCTGAGGGGTTGCTGGTTAAAATTCTTTCCCACTCTGTGGATTTTCTTTTCACTCTGTTGGTGATTTCTTTTGAAGTGCAGAAACTTTTCAATAATATGAGATCCCATTTGTTGATTCTTTGAAGTGTTTCCCGTGCAGTTTGCGTTTTGTTCCTGAATTCTCTGCTTACCTTTATGTCTCCAAGACTTCTACCTACCTTGTCTTCCAGTAGACTTAGTGTTTCTGTTTTAATATTGAGGTCTTTGATCCATTTAGACTTTAGTTTTGTGCATAGTGATAGGCTTGGCTCTAGTTTCAGCCTTCGACATGTAGAGAGCCAGTTTTTCCAACACCATTTATTAAAGAGACTATCCTTCTTCCAGTGGACATATTTAGCCCCTTTGTCAAATATCAGGTGGTTGAGTGTCTTTGTAGTTGTGCTTGCATCTTCTAATCTGTTCCATTGATCCTCAGGTCTATTTCTTTGCCAGTACCAAGCTGATTTTATCACTGTGGCTTTATAGTGCTGTTTCAAGTCAGGAATTGAGGTGCCTCCTGCCTTGCTTTTGTTGCCTAGAATTGCCTCTCCTATTCTAGGTTTCTTCTGTTTCCAAATGAATTTTAGTAGTGTTTTAATCTAGATCTGTGAGGTATGTCAATGGTATTTTGATTGGGATTGCATTAAATCTGTATAACAGTTTTGGGAGTATGGCCATTTTCACAATGTTGGTTCTTCCTAACCAAGAGCAAGGAATGTCCTTCCATTTTCTAATATCTTCTTCAATCTCCTTTTTCAGCATAGTATAATTTTCAGCGTACAGCTTTTTTGCATTTTTAGTTAGGTTGATTCCTAAGTATTTCATTTTTTTACATGTTACTGTAAAGGGCGATATTTCCATAATTTCTCTCTCAGTGAGTTTTTTGTTTGTTTAAAGGAATGCTATTGATTGTTGAGCATTGAGTTTGTATCGAGCTACCCCGCTGAACTTGTTTATTACCTCTAGCAGTCTTTTAATGGAGTTTTTGGGGTCTTCTATATAGAGTATCATGACATCTGTAAATAGTGATAATTTAACTTCTTCCTTTGCTATCTTTACTCCTTTTATTTCTCTCTCTTGCCTGATTGTCCTGGCTACTGTTTCCAGAACTATATTGAAAAGGAGTGGTGATAGTTGACATCCTTGTCTTTTTCCTGATTTTAAAGTAAAAGCTTTCAGTTTTTGTCCTTTTAGTATAATGTTGGCTGTTGTTCTGTCATAGATGGCCTTTATAAGCTTGAGGTAGATGCTGTGTATTCCAAGTTTCTAATGGGTTGTTATCATGCACATGTGTTAGACTTTGTTGAAAGCTTTTTCTGCATCTATTAAGATGACCATGTGGTTTTTGTTTTTGGCTCTCTTGATGTGTTGTATTACATTTATTAATTTGCATATGTTAAACCATCCCTGCATTCCTGGAATGAACCCCACTTGGTCAAGATGTATAATCTTCTTGATGATTTGGTGCATTCTATTTTTCAGTATTTTGTTGAGAATCTTTGCATCAGTTTTCATTAATGATATTCGCCTATAGTTCTCTTTTTTGGTTGGATCTTTCTCTGGGTTTGGTATCAGAATAATACTTGCCTCCAGGAATGATTTAGGGAGATTGCTTTTTTCTCAATTTCATTGAAGAGTTTAAGGAGTACTGGCATCAAATCTTCTCTAAATTTCTTGTAGAATTCAGGTTTGAATCCATCTGAACCTGGGCTTTTCTTTGTTGGTAAGTTTATAATTACATTGTCAATTTCAATAGCTGATATGGGGTTTTTCAAAATCGCTATATCTTCTTGGTTGATCTTTGGTATGTTCATACGTTCATATGTGTCTAGAAATCTGTCCATTTCCTCTGTGTTTTCCACTCTATGTGAGTAGAGATTTTCAAAGTAGGTATTCATGATCTTTTGAATTTCCATGGGATCTGTAGTAATTTTTCCTTTTTCAGTTCTTATTGCATGAATTTAGGTTTTTTCTTTCTTTCTCTTCATAAGGTTAGCTAGGGGTTTGTCATTTTTTTTTATTCTCCCAAAAAACCAGCTTTTTGATTCATCAATTCTTTGTATTGTTTTTTAGTTTCAATTGAATTGATTTCTGCTCTAATTTTTACAATTTCCTCTCTTGTATGAGCTTTGGGTTTAGCTTGCTCTTCATTTTCTAGAAGCTTGAGATGGAGCATTAGGTTGTTTATTTGTGCTCATTCTGTTTTCTTAATATGACAATTTATTGCTACATATGTCCCTCTTAAGAGCACTTTCATTGCATCCCACAGATTACAGTATGTTGTTTCTGTATTTTCATTGAATTATAGGTATTGGTTTATTTC
>PVLA01009008.1:0-81021 GCA_004027455.1 Hydrochoerus hydrochaeris
TAGCAGTAAATAACAATATTAGTAAAATAAAACATTGTAGACAGTATAAAACTTCAAAGGCAGGTAATAATCAAACCAGAGTGGATATTCTAGTGGATCTTGTCATCTTAAGTGCAGTTGCCTATACTCTCAGACTTGATACTATCAATCATAACAGCTTTGAATAAAATCTATCAATACAAAACAGCAATCCAACAAAGCAGATTTGATTACGATCAGTCATGGTAAAACTGTGTAGGTTTTACAGAGCTTTAGATTAAGTTGATAGAAAATTAAGGATGATTACCATACTATATCCTGTTATTTTCAGGATTACTGTCTGTGCCCTCAAATCTAGTACAGGTAGAATGACTGGAACAGAATATAATACATCTAAGCAGAGTAATGTGAGTAATGTGGGTTTTAAATCCTGGTGCACTATTAACAATACACTGTATCAAGGTCATCTATGTTAGAGTTTCTAGTTATCCTTCTCTGCCTCATTTCTGCCATGCTATTTTCCTGCCTTTGTTTGTCTACTTTTCTCCTTCATTCTACTGTCTGCCCCACTCAATGAGGCCTTTCTGCCACTGTTCTTAAAATCCTGGTATTTTTTTCTCTCTCTCTAGAATGTCCTTCAGTATTCTCTGCAGGGTTGAATTTGTGGTCACAAACTCACCTAGTTCCTCTTTGTCATGGAAGCATCTGTTTCTCCATTAATTTCTACTGACAGTTTTGCAGGGACATCAATCTGGGCTGGAGGCCACCTTCCTTCAGGACTTGGAAGACTTCACTCCAAGCTCTTCTTGATCTGATGGTCTGTGTCGAGAAGTCAGCTGTGATTCTGATGGGCTTAATAGGTAATTTGTTTCTTTTATCTGACAGCTTTTAATATTCTGTTTTTGTATTGAATTCCTGGTATCTTGATTATTATATATCTGAGTGTAGCTCTGTTTTGGTTGTAGGTGGCTGGGGTTCTGTATGCTTCACACAACCGAATGTCATTTTCTTTTCCCATGCTTGGGAAGTTTTCCTTAATTATTTCTGTGAATAGCCTTTGTAATTCACCTGTATGTATTCCTGCTTCTTCTTTCATGTTTCTTATTCTTAAATTGTAGATTCTCTTGTCATCTTCTAGCCTTTGTATTGTTACTGCCTGTTTCCTTGTTATTTTTAAGAGATCTTTCCTTTCATGATCACACAATGCAAACTTGTCTTCAAGTTTTGATAGTCTATCCTTAGTTTCTTTTAAGGCGTTTTGCCAGCTTTCAATGGAGTTTTTAATTTCCTGGTAGTGTCTTTGAATCTGCTTCATGTATTCTATATTTTCTTTATATTCTTTATTGAATGTTTCTCTCCTTTTTTCGTGTTCCTCCCTTCTTTCGTTTGTATCATCCTGAGAGATGCTTCCAGAGGGCATTTCTTTTATTATTCTACTCATATCCTGCTTTACCTGATTTAATATTTCAGATATGAGCTCGTCTACAAGGTCCCGAAGGTATCTCTTAATGTCCATTGAAGCCATGTCTGATGTTGTGTGTGTGTTGCCCTCAGTTTCCCTTGTTTTTCCTTCTCCTGGATCAGCACTCTCAGGGTTCTGGGCTGGGGGCCTCCTCCTGCCTCTCTCTCCTGTCATGGCACTTGCTTCCTCCACACAGGTTACAGTGCAGGTCCCAGCCCTTCCCTGGCCACGTCTCCTCTGAAGCACACTGGCAAGGGAACTCCACCCTTTCCCACTTGCTCTTGTCACTGTGGTGTAAGCAGGGGCTGCGTATGCCTGCCCTTCCCCACCGGGCCAGCCAAACTTCAGGGGCCTTCACCCGGTTAGTGTGTGCTAGGCGCAGGGAATCGATTTGGGATAGCTCACTGGGTCCAGGCCAGGGGCGCGGCCCAGTCCAAGCAAATCGCATGAATCTGCTCTGGGGAGGGAGGAACCAACTGAAGTCACTGTTGCTCCCAGTTCAGGCTCCTCCTGCCCGACTCCAACATGTCGCCCACGTGGTCGCGCCCTTCCCATGGTGGAGGGTCTCACTCCCAGCACTGACCATGGATCAATGAAGTTTCCTCCACCGGCTCCGCTCTCCACTCGCCGTTGGGCTCACCAACCCCTGACTTCAGCGCTGCCGTTCTTCCTGTGAGTGGTGGCGGGAACGAGTTTGGGTGGCTCTGCCAGCCGGTGAGGATTCAAGCTGGTGCAAACTTGGTGGGTCATCACAAAAACACTGTGTCCCTTTAGTTTTTAGCTGTTTCAGTTGTAGTCCTGAAGTATTTGACGAGATTTTTTACGTTTTAATTTCTTCCTGTGTCAAGAGGGTCCATCTCCCTCTGTCTGGGTCTCTCCTGGGTGTTTTATTCTGGCATATGAGTTGTTTCTCCCAGGAGGCTTTGTATTCTGTTGCTCACTGATCAGCCATCTTGTCTTCCCCCCTCTCTGCCACTTCTTAATTTATGATATTAATTACTTGTTCCCAGGTGTTACCAATAGCTCCTCTAAAATTGGTTTATTCAAGCTGTGATCCTTATACCACCAACATTTCTTGGAAAATTACTAAAAATCAGGATTTATAGGCCCTCTTACAGGACCTGTGTGGAACATTATATCAGGAACTAGTATTCAGGTTTTAATTAACTTGGTAATATTTGAGAAACGCTAATGTGCAATAATTTATCTCAGACTATCTCAGGCTCTTAACAGACTATCTAACACTCATAACAGGCCAGAAGTATCACAACAAGTAATAATTCTTTTACTGAAAAAAAAATTGAACAGAAACTGGTGGTGGTCACTTACTAAGAAAGAATTTATGTAACAAACGAATTCTACATCTTACTGAAAATGTTGCTCTTCACTCTGAATCACAGACATATTTTTAGGGGAAATTACATAGCAAATTGAGAAGACCACAGATATCTCTCAGGAATGTCAAAGGTCATTGATTTTGCCTTTTACATATTATTTTGGAATTATTGCCTTGCATTTTAGACTCATAGTAACCATAACTTTCAGAGTCGTCTCTCATTCCAATAGCAAGTATCGGCCCTAATATATAGGCACTTAATTTTGTTTGGTCTTTGAAAATGCTTTTGGCATCTGCTAATATTTCTCAAGATGTGGTCCCTAAACCAACCAATTGTATCAACATCATTCAATATACATGTCCTCTGCAGGCCTACTCTGCAATATTTAATCCAAATTTCTGGTTTGTGAGATTCAGAAATTCCAGATGATTTTCATGAAAACAAATTTAGGGAACCACTGTATTATGTGGTTATCACAATTTAGGGCCCTATAAAATCACGAACTGCAGAGTAAGAAGAAAATATTTCTAACTAGAAGGCATACTACCCCTAAGTTGAGTAGGAGAGAAATCCTAAGGAGAAAGTCAAGAAAGCAAGGATACCGTAGAGAAATTTCATTATGCAAACATTCCAAACCAGCTCATAAGTTCCATTTTGTGTTTGGACTGAGCTCTATCCCTCTGTCTACAGTTGCTTTGGGAAGTAGAAAAGGCATTTAAGACATTTCTTTTAAACTACTCCTTACATAAGAAACCAGTAAAATATACTTGTAGGAATTCAAATCAAGGAAAGGAAACAAGTAGAAGAAGGGGAGTGATTTTTTTTCAGGAAACAAGGAAAAAAGAACTAAACATAGGGTTATATATTCTTCCAAGCCCCTTGCCTTAGTCAATTTTCTGTTGCTAATAAATAATACAGAAGAGGTAAACCATAAAGAAGAGGCCGGTTTTGGCCCTCAATTATGGACCGAAGTTAAGGGACTGAATCTGGCAATGGTCTTCTCTCTGGCGGAGTCCTGGGGCAGCACCAAATATCACATATTGGGAGCAATGAAACACACTAGAGATCCAGCCAAAGTGGCCCGTGCAGGGGACCCAATCTCAAGGTAACTCATCATCCATTTACTACATGATAATCCATGCTTGCGAGCAGAGCCTGAATCACCTTTAAAGGACTCACTTGGTTCCCCCTCTTACTGTCTCATAATGGGAATTCAGCTTCAGAACAAATCTCAAAAGGGACAAACCAAACTCACCACAGTAAACCTTCTCTCAAAAGAGCTTGAATCAAAGCCCAATAGACCAATTTATACCAGTATGACTCCAAGAGGTCGAAAGCTCAGCTGGTACTTGAGAGTCCTTTTACCTGGAGAAACATTTTCCTGTTCCATAATTTGAAATCATATCTATGATTTAAACACTCTAGGAAGGAAAATACATGGGTTTATTTTTAAAATATAATATTGGATAATGGTGGAAAAGGTGTGCAGTTTATAATCTACCTAAATTATGCTATAAAAACAACCAGAGCCATATCAAAATGCCACAGACATTAGCTACAACTAAGTCAGTCATAAGTTCTGCTCATGAACCCCAGAAGAAGAGTAGATGGAGCAAATCACCAGTCCTCATATTGTGCCTACACTTGTCTACACAGGAAGAACCCAAGGGGCACAAAGGCATATCAGATTTAAGAGTGTGGTAACAGCAAAATGCATTTGCTGTAAAACATAGGCAATTTGAGGACAGCAGTTGAATTAGAAGGGCTTCTTTCAGGTAAGATGGAGTGTCAGTAAGATTTCAAGAAACTGATTCAATCTGGGTCTTATGGACTGTGAAAACAAATTTGCCCAAGTGTCCTCCTAGGAAAAAGCTCTATGCTAAGGGAAAACTTCTGGGAATAGACCTCAAACTGATTATCCAAGGGAAAAGAAAGAGAAGGTCCAGAGAAAGCAACTGAACCAAGAAATGAGTAACAAAACCAGGTCTCCAAAAGTATGTGGCCATATTTTTGAAGAAAAACAATGAAACAACAAAAGACAGAACTCTACCTCTATATAGCTAGAAACACTAACCTGACATATTTTCCTCCTCAAATTTAACAAAACCTAACTTTATATAAAAATAAGCAATAAAAAAGGGCCATAGTCCAACACCAGACAATGTTTTTATAAGAAAGAGAAAAACAGGCACAGGGAAACATCCTTACAGATAATAAGAGCACTCAGGAGTAAGGGCCACAGAACATGAGAAAATTGTATCTAATATTTTTTAAATAAACTAATATGGGCCTATTTTAAATAGTAAATTTGATGAAAGAATAGCAAAAAATAGGTGTTACAAGTAGAATTAGGGGAATCTTAGATATTAAGCAAACTAAAAACAAAATCAGAAATAATTTTAAACATCATTTCAAAATGTAATATGAATTACTTCATAAATGAAATGTCCTCATGATCAGTGAGAATGTAGAAAGGTGCTCAAAGTCATTAGTCACCAAAACACAAGGTCAAATCACTACGTGTTATTACTACATACCTGTTCCAAAGGCTGGAATTGGAAAGATGAGTAACAAGGATATGCAAAGAGGTGAGTAATGAACTCTTCCTGCAGGTGGAAATGTAAAATGAGTCAACTGCTTTAGCAAACTCTTTGGCAGGCTCTGACACAGGTAAATATGTGTCTATCCTATGATCCAACAATTTGGCTCCTAGCTATTTTCCTAGGGAGATGAGATATGTCCTCACAAAGGTTTATATAAGAATATTCATCATCCTCTAATTCACAATAATCAAGTCCTTCATGAGAGGAAAAGATGAGCCGGGGAGTGGCTAGGTGGAGTTCTTATCTTGCATGCACAAGGCCCTGGGTTCAATCCCCAGCACCACAAAAAAAAGTCAAAGAGATGAAAAGATAAATCATGGTGTATTTATGAGCTTCTGATATGCTATAACTGTGGATTAATCAAAAATATTATAATACATGAAGGAAGTCAGATTGAGGAGTAAATATGTTTATAACTCCACTGATTTGAAGTTCAAAAACTGGCAAAACCAATCTATGGCATGCAGAGTTGGAATAATGGTCCCTACTTTTGGAGATGAGGATATTTACTGGGGAAGGAGCATGAACAAACTCTGGAATGATGGAAATATCTGTACTTTGATCTACATGGTGCTTCCACTCATTTACATGGGTTGGGGATTGTACTAGTCTATTTTCCATTGTTACTAATGCAATGCCACAGATGGGCACATTTTAAAGAAAAGAAGCTTATTCTGGCTCATAGTTCTGGTCCAAGGTCATCAGGCCACGTCTTGTGATGATCTTTTTTGCTGCCACGTCGTGAAATAGCACAAATCATAGCACGGTGATAGACAGGGATCAATATCACCATCTTCTTATAAAGCCACCAGTACTCAATTAAGGGGGTGCATTCTGATGACCTTCTCTAATCCTAATCATCCCCCAAACTCCTACCCCTGAACACAATTGTGGTAAATTTTTGCACTCTTATACCTCACAATGGGGATTAAACTACAGTGTGAATTTCTGAGAGGGCAAACCATATTCAAACCAAGCAGGGATCATAGGAGTGCTCCTGGAGACTGTTTGCTAGGACAACTCACAAGATTCATGGCTACAATTTATTTTAGAAGAAGCAAAATAAAATCATAGAGAAAGGTGCATGGGACTGAATTTGGAATAAACCAGGGTGCAGGATTCCAAGCATCTTCTCCCAGTAAAGCTATACAGCATGTTAATTTGCACAGTAAGGAATTATAACATGTATGAAATACTGCTTGCCAGGAAAACACATTAAGACTTAATGCCAGGGATTTTACTAAGAGCCAGTCAAACAGGCAGCCTCTGCCTAACATATACTAGCACCTCAGACTCCCAGAAGGAAAGCAATTGTTCAGTATGAATATACAGTGGGCCACATTTATCAGAATGGTGGGAAAGTTCCTGAAATTCAAGTTTCCAGGTGCAGGCCAAGGGCCGACTTCTGCAAGCAAGGCTTCTTAATAATAGCAGTCAGGATGCCCAGGTTAGCTCTTTTTTGCATAGCATGCAACACTTCACTAAACTATACACTAGATTTTGATATTCTGCTGTATGTAGATTGTTGTAGTTTGGGGTTTGCAAGGGAAACAATTACATACAGGACACATAATGTACAGAATTATTTTCTAATAGTCACCCAAAGAATTAAATACAAGAAGTATTTAAACCTGGCCACACATTAAGATCCAAGAAATCCAGCTGAGGGCCTGGATCACACACAATGCCCTGCATGAGTCCAGCTGAAGACCTAGAGCCCATGACAATGGTCCCTACAAGTCCAACTGGAGATCTAGAACCCACAACAATGACTCACGCAAGTCTGTTTCACAAATCTGGGAAGGCCTACAGGTCAGCAGTGGAAGCTAGAAAGTCTATGCCAGCAGGCTGAGAGTTCTGTACTGGAGCCACAACGTGCTCAAAATAAGGATCGGGGCTCCGCCAAAAAGTACCACAGCCATCCTCAGCAACGACAAGGTCCCAAGTTCCTCCAAGGATGAGAACAGATGGGTTCCTATCAGGAAGCCAGCATGACAAGCTTCTTCTAGAGATTGAACAGCATGCATCTTCCCCTCCAGAGCCAGGAAGCGATGCTCAAAGTAAGGACGAAAGCTCCCCCATAGTGAACCCCAGCCTTTCTCAGCAACAACAAAGTCCCAAGCTCCTCTGACATGAGAACAGCCAAGTTCAATATCAGGGAAGAAACTCGACAAGCTCCTCCAGGAGAACCAACAACACCACAGAGAGACAATACTACTCTTCCTCTCCAGGTCTTTTTACGCTGGCAACAGTCCTCAGGTGCGGCCTCCAGGCTCAGCACCATGCTGACTCAGTTTAGCTGGTATTACAAGTTGACCACCAGTCATCGATCCCTACATAAATTAAATACCAATTTTAAAAAAATAATGATATATAGTATGACTGACTGGTCCATAGATTCTCTTCTGTGAACAGGTTGTGATTGGTAAACAATAAAAGCATAATAACTGTGGAAGCCCACGAAGCGAGCAAAATAAAGGGCTCTTCTTTCCCAATTTGCTTAGTACTCAACCTTCTCCGGGGGCACAGCGGACCTTGTCTTAGGCTGTATAATGGAATCAAGAGAGCATGGGCTTGGAATCAGGGCACACATTTTAAAATTTGTCTCAGTCATTTGCTAGCTGGGTTACAAGAGCCAAGATGTCATACTTCTTTGAGCTCTAGTCTCCTGGCAACAAAAAGACAGGGGTAATATCTACTACTGAAAAGATACAAGGCTTAGAGGTAATAACACATGCAATAGACACCCAAAAATAAGTTCTTTCCTAAAGGAGTGAAAGTCCCAGAAGAAAAGATGAGATTCAGGACTGAAAAATTATGAGATAGGAGAAAACTTGAAAAGAGCCATGAGAGGTCTGACTTCCTTGGGAGGTCACAAAATAAAGTTATGGTAGCCTGTGGCAGAGCTTTGAGGAAGAGGTGGGTGGCACATGAGCTGAGGAATGAATGTTTGCTAGTATTTTCAGGCTCAAAAATGAAGAGTAGAACATTTAAGGACCAGGCAAGAGGAAATTCAAACTTATACACTGTACTTGTCTTGACTTTTGCCAGCCCAGGTTCTCTTAGGATTTATGTACCTACATGGCTCACCGTGAGCAGAGCACTGTGGATATTTCTTGAACTGTCATCTGTGTCCGGCATTATGCTACAACCTAAGGTGAAATACAGATTCCAGCCCCAAAGCAGTCATACTGCTGAGAAACACTGCACAAAGTGTATTAGAAGACAGGAAGAGCTGTAGGGGAGAGATGAACTAGAAGGGTAAGGGTCTCGCATGCTGGGACTGAGCCCTAGGTTGATAATCTGGTACTTGCACCACCTGTGTGCATACCGTTGACTGTAAAATTGAAGGATGGTTATGATAAGCCAGCTACTTTCTGTAACTGGTAAAATGAGAAAACCAAACTCTAGGTGAGGTCAGAGTGCCCTCTACTGAGAGAGGAAGCTAGAATTAGAAGGAAACTAGTCTGAGTAGAAAAACATTCTCTGTGTCCCTTTATTTGCAGAAATGAATAAATCTCCCCCTCTCATGATAACAATCCATCAAAAACCTCATTCGATTCTTATGTTTTTTGAGACAGGAAGCAACAAAGGAAGACAAGGGAACATCAGACAGGTGTAAACATCACAATAGCAAAACAGGCTCAGAATAAAGAACACATAAAAACATTCCAGGTACACTGGTAGGCCGTCAGAATTCAGAATTCAAGGGGCTGTAGCATACAAAGGTCACACACTGGAGCCCCAACTCTTGGCAAGCTTCTATTTTAGTATTTTTATGCTTTCTCCCTCAATATTTTATGCTTATAAAAAGATATTTGGTCTTGAAAAGATGGAGGAAATTTAAATACCTATCACTAAGTGAGAAACCAAACTGAAAAGGCTACATACTATAGGAGTTCATCTATGCAATGTTCTAAAAAACGTAAAACCACGGAGACAGTAAAAAGATCAAGGATTAAGATGAATGGGGCTGAACAGACACAGCTCAGAGGGTTTGACGGCAGTGAAACTGCTTTGTATGACACTGTAACAGCAGATACATGTCATTATATGTATGTCAAAGTCACAGAGTATACAGCTCAAGAGTGAGCCCTAATGTAAACTTCAAACTCAAGTAATAATGACGTATCAGTGTAGGTTTGAGGTAGGATAGAAAAAATTTTTTTACATAGACAAAAAAGAAATAAGAAAATTGGGATTTTTAAAATGTACTTTTAAGAGACATTGCAGCTTCAGGACACAAAAAGTACTCAAGGCTTTTTCCCTTCCAGGGTACTTACCCAGAAAAAATTTACTAAAGGTTTTTGTTGTTGTTGTTGTTCCTAAAGGTCTTCAAGAGAGTGACAGAGTACATCTATAAATTGGGCTCCGGAAGTGGCCTTCCATGTGTGTACTGCACTTCCTCCATTCTTAAGGAAGCAGCAATATTACCAGGCAGCAAATCTCACCTTCAAACACATGGAAAGGCTCACATCCTGACACAGCCTGTCAACTGCATAACCAGACAGTCAGGATACACATCCTAGATCACCCATCTAGAACCCACCTTCAAGACCACAGAATTATACCAACTCTCGTCTCTCTTTCTTGAGGGCCTGCATTCTATTTTTTTGAGTGGATACTTTTGAATTTCGGCCTAATATAACCTTTCCTGTGCCTCTTAGTGACTAGTCCTGCAAATTCGTTTTCTGTGACAGAAGCCAAAGAACCTCCAAACATTCTGTGTTTAGCCTGGGTTAAATTCCTCATCTCAGCTTCAGGAAGTTTTCAGAGCCAGTCCAGTGACAGGTTCATCCACTGTAAGAAAGACAGTGTTATAAAGTGTAGTACACAGCTTAGTTATTTAGCCTGTAAGTTGATTCTCCTCCAGGAGGAGACTTAGGACTGCCTAAGACAGAAGATAAGAACATGTCTCCCAGGAAGAAGATTCTAAAGAAGAGTATGCTACTGCAGTTGACCATTCCTCCCTAACCTCCAGGGGGTAGAAAGTCAGCAACTGGTTTCCTTTGAATCTGGTTCCTAGAAACTTAGATATGTAGAATAACTGGTTTCCAGCTAAGTTATCTATGGGAGACCAAAACAGTGAAAGTGTGTTGTCAGTTTTATTTCCAAAATTCCCCCATCAAGAGTTACTTTTATTTCCAATAAATACTCTCCTAACTCCCTGCTTTTGGCCATGATTTCATTCTTTAATTTAGTGACACCACAAGTTCTGATCTGTATTCAAATAATTACTCCAGTAGCATTCAGGTGGTGGATGTTGAGGATGTACTGGGGGTGGGGGAGACTCTGTGCCCACATGGAGACAGGACACACAGGGCACCCTGCACCTTCTGCTGGATTTTGCTGTAAACTTTAAACTGCTCTGAAAGACCATAGACTATCTTTAAAAAATAAAATAAAATAAAACTTGTTCCTAAATTCAGGCTAAACAATCACAAGGATATAAGGACTTACAACACAAAAGTTCATTAGAGGGTAATTTGTTTTGCTTTTAAAAGGCCCATAACTAGAAAGGAAGGGTGTGAGAGAGAGAGATGAACTATATGATGTAGTAAGAACTTCGGAGAAATGCACATTAGTTCCTTCCTATTACCCAACCTTTTTACCAGGCAGTAAGCAAAGACCATCCATAATTCATAATTTTCAAATGTTCCCATTATCAAATGAAGCCTAGACATTTCATCTTTCCTTTGTGATTAGTGCGCTAGTACCTATGTAAAGGTAAGTGGAAAGTCTCCGGAGAACAGGTGCTCAGTGCCTTACTCGCCATAAACATTCCCAACCACCAAGCATTTAGCCATCTGGTAGAGATTGCACAGTGAGAAACATCTGGAATCTAATTTGTTACATGTAGTAAAAACACCATCCATAAAAACATCTCTGCTTTATTCAAAGCAGTTCACAGTTTTATAATCCTCTCACACCTGCTACCCAGCTCCGTAAGAAACACAAATACCCACAATGCCTATGGTGCCAATCCTTGGAATGTCTTAGCTTAGCAGAACAGTAACAGAATGCATTTCAAGCAAGATTTTTCCAGGTTCCTCTTCCTTGTTTCCATCTAATGGTGAACTCTGACTTTATAATTAAAATGACCTCAAGTGGTTCTTCAGCTTGATGAGTCAGTGCTGTGGTCGATTTCAAGGCGGGTGGGTACAACAGAATATATGAAGGCACAGTAAGATGTGGGTAAGGAGAGTGAGCAGAAGTTCATTTATGCTTATAGTGCACATGGTGTTCTTCTCCGGTGCACATGGGGTTTTGTGAACTTTCCATTGTTCCATAGAGTGCTTGCTCCATCTCAAATGCTGCTATCAATAAACACCCTGACTTCCATGTGTGAGACCCAACCACCATTTCCTGGAGATAAAGATGGCTTAGATTTCAGCACAATGTAAAACATATTCAAAGGCATCTCTTGGATCGGGTCAGGATATTTAAAGAAAATCTGACAGATCCTAGATAAGAGAGTTCTTTTTCTTTTTTTGCTGTCCTTAAGCATGGGTTTAACTGAACACCTGAAAGCAAAAGGAGACACTAAATAATATCAACTCTTTCTTCAGCCCCCATGGGTGGTAGGGCTCCCTCTGTAAGGAAACAGTGCCCACAGGAAGAAGGGTTAAAGGCTGACATTCAGGCCCTGGGTATTCCTTTGGCCATCCTTTTAAATTTGGCCTACAGGCAATTTCATGTGCAGCATCAAGCTACTAAGTACTTTCCTCCTCCACTGAAGCATCCTGAAAGGAAACACTGGCCCTAAATTAGTCATATGCAGCATTTCCTACCACCATCAACATGCATCTCGTTAAATGAAAATTGCCCTCAAACGGTTATGTTGCAAAAATTTTATGTTCCTTCCTTTCATCTGTTTCTCTGCATAACAAATTTTCCCTTGGCATTTTATATTTCAGATTGCCTTGTAAATACTTATTACTTGTCTAATAATCAAAACATGTATTTATTGCTTATGAAAAATGCATCTCTGTCTATAGTTGAGATCTTTTAAAATATATAGGGCCAGGGATATAGCTCAGCTGCACAGCGCCTGCCCGGCAAGTGCAAGGACCTGAGTTTGATTCCTGGTACAAAAAAAAAGTATATATATATATATATATATATATACACACATATATATGCATATGCTACATATGGAAAAAATACAATATGGAAGCAGTTTACATGGGTTTCTCTAAGTCAGTAGCAGATGATGTTCTGGTAGTCTTTGGCTTTAATACAAAATGAAACTTAAAATTTAGTAAGTAAGAGGATTTGTGGTGGTCAGCATTGAATATATTAAATTGAGAGCATATGTCTTTAAGCAAAGGAAGCTTAACACAGCAAAACCTTTTGACACTACAAAGGAAGGAAATCGATCTCTGTGTCCCTAACATACCATTTGCCATGACCAGAGTCTCTCCCCCAGGCCTGGTCTCTGGTATCCTTGTTTATACTGGAGTCATTTCCTGCATGATAGCATGTCCCTGCCTGATACACCGTGCCTGGGAAAAAGGGGTATCATTTCCCCCCCACCCAGGCCGGCGCTCACTCTAAGACGTCATCAGAACCTCTGTTTCCGTCCTGGGCATTGTTCATTCTGCAGGGTTTGCATCTTTTTATATTTACTTCCTGTCCAGTTAAGGGAAATCTATAGGCGTGTCCAAAGATTTCGGTTTCAAGATGAATTAGCAAAGCTCAGAGAAAAGAGAAGGAAGCCCATGAGAAAGAGAAGGACATACTACATAGTTTAAGGTTCAAGCTTTATCATCAGAATTTTGAAACCTACAGGGTTCATCTGTTGCTTGCTCCTCAAAGCATGGTTTATGGACCAAAAACAACAGACTGACTTGAGGTTGGAGCTTATAGCAAATGCAGACCCTGAGACCCCACCCAACCTACTGAATCAGAATCTGCATTTAACAGGACTCTCGTGATGCACATGCACAGGCTAAAGCGTGAGCTATGCTGATCTAGTTCAACCCTTTCACTAACAAATAAGGAACTGAGTCCCAAGTCAGTGGTTTATGTCAAACTACAGTGGAACTGGGCCTAGAACCTTGCTGTGAAGGCCCCAGCCCCGTTTGTTCACTGTATGTGAGAGGAAGACACTCAACTCAAATACTCTGGGGATGATCTTCCTTCTAATTTGAAAGGCTTATACTCCTTTCAACACAGGAGTTGCACAAATTTCTCCTTATTCATCAGAGCCTCTTTATTTCATTTCTCTCATTCATCTTAGAACCCACCGCCATTTCCCTTCCGCAGATTCTTGAGCTCCTAGGGATCCTGTTGTCCTTGGAGCACAGGCTCTGAGCAGGAGCAACTTCAGGAGGGAACTCAACCGCTCACCTGACTCACGCTGGCACCGGTACAGCCATTGCATAGACGGCTTCCACTTTAAGTTCATCACCAGCAACTTGTGCAGAGCCCACGACAGTGCCACTAATCTGCAGTAGCTTTCTCACCATTTTTATACCTCTTCCAATTGCCTCAACATTTGTATAAGTAATGGCTTGTCTGTAACCTCAGAAATAGTAGAAAAAAACCATCAAAGTCAACTTCCCTCTAATGGGGCAAAACCTAAACACCTTCCTAGACTGACTAAATGCATCTTCTTTTCACCTTCTCACAACAGATAAACTGCCTAACTCCAAGCAAAGGAGGACATGGGAAACCAGCTCCTCTCTCTTCCTCCCTTCTGTCTTTCCTAAATATAGCCCCACACACCCTTCCCTACCTCTGAATCCACTTCACCAGTACCAGTTGTACCCTGGTACCTCCCTTCCTAAGCAAAGCTTTAGAGAGAAGCCCTTAGCTGGCACTCCTCTCCACTGTCTTTCATGGCAGCTTCTTGGAAGAGGGTGTTTACTCTTATAGTCTTTATTTTTCATTTTCCAGACCCTGTTCGTTACATTTTTACTTTTATTAAATTGGCACGTGCTCCTCTATCAATTTAAGCAATAGAAAAAATATTTTTTAAAAGTCACCAGAACTCCAACAACTCAGAACTAATACTCTTATCTCTTCATAACAACACTTTTATAGTAATATGAGGTATGCTTTAAAAAATGGTGATTTAAAAAAATTTCTACAGTAAAAGACACATTGCCATTAGCCATTCTAAAACATCCCCTTTGCTTCAAACACACGTGTCCCATCTTTGTCACTTCCTGAAGCAGCCCTGGAAGTCCGCTTTTACCTCTTTAGTTGTACCATAAAGTATGCCTCCATGTCATAAACTGATTTTGATTTTGAGGAAGAACCAGATATCATTGGTACCAGATCTGGTAAATAATGTGGATGAGGACACACCATAATGTTTTCATGAGACTGTCTTTCAATTTGACAGCACTCAACAGCAATATTTATTATACTATTAATCAGACCTAATAAAGACACTCATAAAAGAGGACTTTCAGCACTCTTTCAGAAAGTGGTTCTAAGTATGTTCAAAAGGAGAGGGGGAAAAAAAAGAGGGAGTATTTTTAGGGGAACTAACGGCACTATGTCTCATCACAATACATTTTTAAAACTTGAATGTTCACTGTACATTTTGATCACCCCCTTGTTTATGTCAACAGGAAGGTGGGAAAATGAGGGAGTTATAGAACAGGATTATACTCTATACACTATGTTGTAAAACATAAAATTCAACTGTACTTGAATTTAGCAGTAAAAAGTTTAGAAAGTGAAATTAAAAGGCTGACTCTACTTTGAACAATAAGAAAATGAGCCTTTTATAATTACCTTCACATTCTTTTATAGGTTGTATTGTTATTTTAGCTGTGTCAAGATTTTTAATACTTAACCATCTGTTCTGTAATTATTATCCTCCGATGTCAACCGTAGTTCTCTATTTAAATATATCCCATCCCCAACATGATCATTTTTACCATAGGCTTTCCACTCCTGAATCTATTTAACAAATATATTTGGAACATCTAGACAATAGAGATAAAGATTAAAAAAATAGGTATGATTCTTGCATTCATGGAACTTACACTGTAGAGAAGGAAAAAGAAAATTAGCAGGTCAAACCAAAAGCCAAGATAATGCTCAGACTGTATATTGAAAGTAATATCTACACAATGATGCACAGATAGTGAATGGGGGAAAGGCTATTTTATGCAAGAAAATTTCTTTTTGGAGGTGGCTTGTGATATTAGCTCTGAGTTTCTGTGGTTCGTATGTAGATGTCCCACCAAAGCCTCATGGGCTCATAGATGAGGGTTTGGGGAGTGACTGGATCATGGATGTGTAGTGCCGGGTTACTTCACTGATTGGTTTAGTACAGTTCTGAGTGTGGATGATGGACTTACTGAAGAGGGAAGACCCACCCTGGGTGTGGGTGGAACCAACAAAATGCTTGTAACCTAGGTGGAATAAAAAGTAAGTGAAAGAAGTCCATGTTGCCTCCTGTCTACACTGCCATGGACTGTTTCTCCTTGCCATGGCACCCTGCCTTGGAATAGTCCAATATGGCCTGCAACCTCTACAAACCATAAGCCAAAATAAACCTGTCCTCCTTTAACTTGTGGGATATTAGGTATTTTATCCCAGCAACAAGAAAGTAACAAAGACATGACTGATTCAAAACAGCACCTCCTCACTCCTCCCCCCAAAAAAGGAATAGAAAATGCCTAATGTAGCCTAGATTTGACTTATAAACGGAAAGAAGGCCCATAAATCTAAAAACTATAGTGGAACAGCAAGAAAGAGTTTTGTGGTTGGAGTCATTTTACACAGGGAATTTTAGACCAAGTCATGAAGTTGTAATTTATTTAAAAGGACTACAAAGCCAATGTAAGCTAGAGGAACTTAGAGGGATTTATATTTTTAGAAGACCAATTTGACTCCTATGTAAACAAAGAATTGAAAGAAGAGTGGAAAAGTAGAAGCAAAAGGCTATTTAAAAGATCAGTGCAGTAAAAGAGGATGGTATTTTGGACTAGAGGAATAAAAGCAAGGATATAGAAGTATATAGGAAGTTTGTGATGTGCTTTACATGTAGAGTAGATGAGAGTTGCTAACAGACTTGGAGGTGAAGGAATGAAAAGAATAGAATTAAGGACAAGTCTGTGTGTGTGTGTGTGTGTGTGTGTGTGTGTGTGTGTGTGTGGTTGGCTGGGTTTGTTTCACTTGAGCAACCAGGTTAAAATTGATGCAACGTACTAATAGGTTAGATTGAAAACAGAGGCATGGGAGTATAACATTTGGATGTCTACTCAAAAATCCAATAGATAGAGGTATCTACCTTGAGTCCCAAGTTTAGCATAGAAAGAAATGCAAGAGCAATCAACAAATGAATCCAATTATAGTAATGCCAAAAAATTACTAAAATCACCTAGACTGAATAAGTGATTCTTGGTCTTCACTATGGGACAAAAATCATCTGAGAAATTTTAAGAAAAACTTGTATTTAGTTCCTACCCCCAAAATAAATCAATAATGTTAGGATGGGATATGGCAACAGCACTGATAGACAAAGGAATCTAGATCTAAGCCTTCAGATACACTGACATGTAGAGGTCAGAAAAGGAGAATCCAGCCAAGGAGCCAGCGAAAGAGTAACGGGCAGTAGGGTAACTGGAAAATCATCCTGAACTATTCTAGAAGCAAAGACAACACAGTGCCTTCTGCAGAAGATACTGCTCTGCTGCAGAAAGACGGGGACCAAGTAACAGCAAGATGGTGGGAAAAAGTTCAGTGAAACCCACATATTTACTCTGGTAAATGAAGGCAATGATCAGAAAGAAAGAACAATGATACTAAAGGTTGGAGGAAAAAAGGAAACTGTGTAATTGTCTCTTTTGGAATTAAAGAATAAACAGAACATACAAGAAAATCCAAAACTTATAAGTACTCTTTTGAAAATTATGAACATAAAATTCAAAGTAGAACTAGTCCATTTGTGTTACTTACTCCAGCCCATTCAAATGTTCCAAGTAGACAGAGTTTCATTATTCAGGGAAACATTTTTGTTTGGGATTTTGGTTTGGTTTTCCCTGTTCATTGGTTTTGCCAGGTATCAGGAGAGAGAAAATATTCAAGGTAGTTAACTTCCACTTTTTCCCAAGGTTTTCAATGTGACAAACCATAGAACGAGCCCTTCAGTATGGAAAAGCTCTCACTCTAAGTACCACCCATACCAGTATGGCTATTCTTCCTGGTGGCATTTGCCAAAACACAAAAACAAAATATAATTATTCAGATTTCCAGGAGTCTTTTTTGCCTAAATAGGATAAAGAGAAAGTGAGGCCAGAAAACTCAGTGAATAATGAAAAGGGGAAGGGTTCTTGAATCTGAGAAAGAAGGGTCCCAACAAAGAGAACTGGCAGGGTGGGGACCCGAGAGTCTGCCTGGAGCCCAGCGGGAGCGAGACCTTTCATTCTAACTCACTTGAACTGCTGCATTTTCCTCTGTGTTCATTACGATTATCTTCAGCACTTCCTCTATGTAGCTAGTGTGATTTTCAGCTGTTTGTACTCTGTTTTCCGTGGTTTCTAATTAAGTTTTTTAATGACATTATTCTGTGTCTTACTTGGTTCCCTTAGCTCCAAAATCTCCTCTTTCATTTGGTTCTGTTTTTATTGTTGTTGTCCTTTCTTTCTCTGAGTTCTTACCTTGTCAATTACTGTTCTTACTAAGGAATTCTTGTTCACAATTCTTTTGTGACTCTCACAGCCAGGAAAAATAAACTGAACTATTTCTTCATTTGCCTGCCGTGTCTCCCTCCTTTTCCTCCTTGGCCCACTCCTCCCCTTTTCTTTCTTGTTCCTTCTTCCCCATATGCCTTCTGTTCTTTCTCTTGTCTCTTGTTCCTTCCCTTTTTTCTTTCCTTCACCCTCTCCTTTTGTCCAACTTTCCTTCCCCCTTTCTTTTTCCATCTTCCCTCTGTCTGTCTCTCATATCCATCCATCCAGCCAGCCATCAGGCCTTCCTTCCTTTCCTCTCCATTCTCACCTTAGCTGGCACCATGTTTTTATTTTTGCACACAAGTTTCTATTTGTACACACTTCTCTCTGCTCTGGTAGATGCAAATCAAGTCTCATTGATAAACCTTGGTGCTCAGCTGAGATTGTGTGCTGATTTCAAGCTACCAATGATTCAATAACCAACTTGGAAACCCGAAAATATTTTACAATGAGCTCTTGCAAGTTAATGAAATATACCAAAATCCAAGCCATTTCACTTGTGAGCATTAAAGGTCCTTCTCTGGGACCCACGATCTAGTCCTCATGTTCACAAGTGCCTTTGAGCAAGTTATTTAACCTCTCAGTCTCCATGTTCTTATCATTATAAAAGGATCAAGAATATCTAATAACAAATTTATGATGGCTCCAATAATCAATAAAATAATACTTAAAGTCTTCCAAATCCACAACGAGGTCTGTTTTGAGGTGAGTTCTAAATTCGAGAAGCTTCAACATGAGTGGAGATGGATTTCTACACTTGCTGTCTGTAATGTTTATTTGAGGGACTCCATTCCCTTTCTCTTCCTTCCTTTTCCCCACATCTGTGTCCAATTTAAGCCACTAGCGTGTCCAGCGCTGAAAACTCAGTATTTCACTCTTGCCACTTCCTTGGGGAGTTGTGATCAGTTATTGCAGTCCCTGGCTCTGCCACTTCCGGGTCCCGCAGAGGAAGCTGTCACTCGGCACTTACACCCTCAGCCCACACAGGAAGATGATACACAAGATTAATTTGCTCAGCTTTCTTTATTGCCTCTGATGCACTGGTACAGTCTGTGTGAGAGCTGGTATGGCCCCAGGAAGGACACCGCACTGCCTCAGCCTTGCCTGGAGAGCCAAGATGTGGACACTGGGAAAAAGACTTGTTAGAAGACAGCCGTGATTTCCATCCAACTGACCTAGATACAAAGGCTGCACTTTCTCCATCTGTAGCCCTGCCGCAAAGATCATATCTACTTCACAGCGTCTTGCAGAGATTGAGATAATGCATGTGAAATACTCAGTACGATGCCCGGTGTGCAGAACATGCTCATAAAAGTTAGCTCAAGTAGTAATTATTATTAGGTAACTCTGCCTAAGCATATCTTTCCAGACATTAAGAAGCTTTATCTATTTTTATTAGTGTATGTTTGTGATACATAATAATTACATATACATATATACATATATATATATATGTATATATGTATATATATATTGCATGTTTGACTTTTCTAAAATACATATCCTTCAGGAAATCTCAAAGTCAGTATTTAGGACTTGTGCCACAATAATTTATAGGATGCTATGAGAGCCCAGACACCAAAGTAAGGTAAACTGGGAAAAAAGGGCTGGGAAATTTTTTTATAGTTTGACAACTGAGTGACTCAGCTTCATTCAGTCAAGTAACGAAAGGCTATGAGGAAGTCTCGGCCAGAGAGAATGACCTACGCATGGGCACAAAGACATAGAGAGTCTGGTCCCTGGGAACATGTGCAGTTTCTTTTGTTGGGAATTTGGAAGAAGATGGGGAGGCTCCAGAGGGCAGATCACATGACCAGTCCAAGCACTTACGGTGCACTCTGCAGTCAGTGGGGAGCGATGAAGGGATTTAATCAGGAGAGTAAAGATGCTGGGTTTGTGCTTCCAGAGGTGACTGAAATGAAAACAAGCCTGCAGACAGCCATTAGTAGGTGGACACAAAATCCAAGAAGGGAGTTGCACACTAAGAGTGTAATAGTGGGAGTGCAAGTGAGCAGATGGCTGTAGGACGCATGGATTAGCCAAAGCCTCAATGCCTGCTGAGCAGGTAGACGTGACAGGCAAGGGGAGAAAAGGGAAAGGTGGTTTTGAGCATCTAGCCTCACTGAGGCGGCGTTTACCCAGAGCACACCCAGGAAGAAGGAATGAACTTAAGAGCTTCACCCACTTTAGGCTGAGTTCTCTTTGAAATGTATAGAACAGGCCGAGTGTTGAAGAGGGGAATGATAGATGCCAAGGGGCATCGCAGACGCAGAGACAGGCAGGATACAGGTGGTCGCTGCTGTCACAGACATAACAGAGAAATGAGCAGAATGAGGAGAGAAGACAGAGCCGAGCAGAGAAGTTGAGAGAACATAAATACAGAGAGGGAGCCAAAGAGAGAGAGTCAATATGACAAGCCGAAAACCCCACTAAGACTCAGTTCACTTTGCCAGAAAAACTCTGTCCCAACCCCTCCCCATCCCATCATGAAAAGCTGCTCTCTCTCTTTGCTTCCAAGCGTAGGGAGAGCCCAGGATCCAAGGCATTATTTTGAAGCAGTATTCAGCTGTGTCCTCTGCCCACCTTCAAACCCGGCCCATAAAACCATCAAGAGCAGGGTCTGGGTTTTCCACATTCTTCTGCGTCTCTTCTGGTTTGATTTCTGACCCAAAGTATCTGATCTAAATATTTGTTCAACAAAATATAAATCAAAAAAGGAAAGTCATCCAAATAACAGGAAATGATTGGCTGTATGAATTACTTCCAAGAAGCCCAGTCAAAACATTGTACTCAAAAACAAGATGATCAATTGGCAGCGTCTTTGGCAAGAGAACTTAGAGAAGCAAGAGAAGCAGAAACCACACAACCACGCAAGCGAGTCAAGAGCGCAGGGGGAAAGAAAATCGCATTTTTTCTCTTGAGAAATTTAGCAGTGAGGGGTTTCACTACCTCATAAAATAGCTGGTCAGGGAAAAAAAATTTTACCTTAATAACTCTTAAAATGTTTATCACTTTTGAGACAGTTTCTTCCATTTTATTATAATGATTTCTTTGCCAAAAACATAGTGAACATATAATGTATGAGAAGTGATACTTTTCCAGACATGGTAGCACACACATGTAATCTCAGCACTCCAGGAAGATGAGGCAGGAGGATGGCAAGATCAAGCCTAGCCTGGGAGTTAACCAGACCCTGTCTCAAAACAAAACAAAACAAAACAAAACAAAACAAAACAAAACAAAACAAACAAAAAATATCTATGTCTATATCTCTACATCTCTGTATCTCTATATCTACATCTATGTATATGGCTGGGGTTGTAGTTAGTGAAAAGACTTTGGGTTCAACCCCCAATACTGCAAAAATAAAAAGTAAAAAAGTGACATGTTGATAGACACATTGATATTGCAGTTCTAGGAAAAGTCGCTCTCACCAAGTTACTTGACACAACAGATTCTTGTCAGAAACCACAAGTATTTGCATTACACTCTTGTTTGCACAAACCTAGATAACTTCCCTCACATACGGCAAATAAGAAGCTAAGCTGATGGCACTTCTTGGGATTCTTCTGTCTTTTTTCTTATGCCCCTTTTCCATATTTCTAAGCACTTTCTTGTCTACACTGTCTTTTGTGCTCAGGGCATACATCTCTGTTAGACCCTTACCTCATTTTATTCTCTGCATAAAAATACCACGAGCCAAAAGCAGGTTCTATAATTGTGGAAGAACGTGATGCAAACAGAAATATCTAACTTAAGATACCTCTGTTACATCACATTTAGTGCACAAAATATTGTCCTTCAAAATATCATTCATTACTTATAAAAATGTATTTTGCTCATTCAAAAAAATGAGTGTTATGAGTTCAGATGGAATCCATCATATTGTTTTCATTAAAATTAATAGAAATATTTTCTTCCCTTAATGGTTATTCATTTAGCGACAGAATTTTCAGAAGTGAAGTGTTACCAGAGGCCTAGGGAAAACGGAAGAATGATGGAAAATAAAAGTAGATTTTTTTTTTTAAAGATGGAAAAAAGTTTCAAATAGACACTGGGGGAATAAAAACACACAGGAGAAAATGGAGCCTCAAAGATCTTCACTGATTTTTTGAGAAAGTAAAAGGAAAAATGAGAATAAGGAACACAGATGGGTTAGTGGATGTGAAGGCCACTGTTCTCAGAAAAACTAAAGCACATGGAGAAAATAAAGGCTGCAGAGTCGGATCCCTGGGTCAGAAGAAAGAGGAAGCATTGACTGTCTTTGTGGAGGGTCCAGTGATCAGACTGGTGCCTGGGAAAGGGAAACGCTAGCCCACAGTTTTCCACGAAGGTATTCTTTAGATGTGGTGATCGTTGGAGTAGTGAATAAACAGTACTGCCCTCCGATACTGGATGAGGGTGGGCCTCCCCCAATCAGTGGGAGTCTTAAAGGAGGGAAAGGAGAGAAGGCACCCAGGGAGGACGGCCTCCTAGTCTGTACGCGCCTCCTGAAGCCGGAGATGCCATCACCTGCTGGGAGCCTGTGGCACTGCTGAGGGGCAGCTGACCGCTAGAACCGTGTGGGCACATCGCTGGGGCAAGGCCAGCTGCTGCTCCCTCCTGGGGCCACGGTGCAGACCACGACTTTCCCGAGCTACGCGTGATTCTGTAGCATCTCTGTGAACGTCCAAGACCTGGTGTCTGGTGAAAAATGAGGAAAGCTCTGCTGTGTAGAATTAAGAAGAATTGTACACATGAGACCTGGACATGGTGGCGCACACCTAAAATCCCACCGTCCAATATAAGAAAACAGAACGGATTCTCTCATGTTTATTTACTCACCTATAATAAAAAAAAAAAAACATGGGTGGCTTATCTCCTCTAAGTCCGAATGTGTAAGAATCCACATCAATACATTCTGTATCTGTCCTATATCTAAGGATCAAGCCTGACAGTATCATTGAAACCTTTCCTCTTCTAAACTCATCCTGTGGGCTTGGGGTGTAGCACGCCTGCCTGGCAAGCACAAGGTCCTGAGTTCAATTCCCAGTACCAAAAAAAAAAAAAAAAAGCATCCAAGTCCTTGACTATCTTTACATCTTCATATTTTCATAACTCATCCTTAGGATAAGCAGTATTTTTTTTACCTGACACTACCATTTCTAGTAAAAGAATGGTATGACAGAGTTAGAGATGTAACTCTGTTACAGTGCCTGCCTACCACGCTCAGGGCCTCGGGTGCAATCCCTAGTATTATAAAAGAAGGAGAGTGGAGAATGAGGAAAAAGAAGCCCAGTCCATTGTTAGAACCACTAATATTTTATCTGAAAAAAATTTTTTTCAGAGAAATCTAAATAAACAATTTTTATGAAATGGTTGGAACAAGAATGGAATGACTAACATTATTACACAGTTCTTTGAAAACATGATACAAAGGTCATATCTTTATGAAAGGTTATCAGATTGTTTATGAGGGAGTTAGATCGGTGGACTCATACCATCTGTGCACCTTCCATCATGTTTCTTCACCTCTTCACTCAGACTTGGGATAACCAGACTTTTACATTGTCACCGACATATTAGAAAGAAATCCATATTTTTATTTCCCTACGTACTAATAAAATTAAACACTTTCATATGTTTTTGGCCATGCTGGTTTCCTTTTTTGTGAATTAATTGCTTGATCATATTCTTTGCAAAATTTCTCAAGGCTTTGCCCTTTTTTAAAGGTTTGTAGGAATTCTTGATCTATTCTGGATATAAATTCTTTTTCAGTTTTTTGTTGTTCTTCTTGTTGAAAACCCTCCTAGTCTGTAGGTTTCATTTTACTGCTGTAATTTGTGTCTATCATTCATCCTTTCTAGCTTTATGTTGTACTTAAAGTGTGTGAGTGTGTGTTTGTCTGTGTGTGTGTGTGTGTGTGTGTAGTTTGACTCTTGCTTGGTTTTTAAATTCCATATAGCTTCTATACTTTTAAGGACGAGTTTTAAATTTTTGACCTTTATACTGAGTTGTGTTTTTCTAGCAAAGTCTAGAGGAATGGGTCTCAAAGCACAGCCCCCAGAAGAACAATGGTAGCATCAGTTGGGACTCACTCGCTGAAAATGAAGATCTTAGGCACCTCCAGCCCAAATCTCATGACTGAGAAATCTTGGGGAGCATCCCCAAACTATTCCTCAAGGTGATCTGATATGTGCTGAAGTTTGAAAGCACTGGTCTGTAATTACCTAACATCCCTGTACACTTCCAAAACAAAGCCTGGTTCTTCTACTAAGTTAGTCAACTTTGCTTTAATATAATAAATACCCAAAATAATCAGTTCATAAAGAGGAAAGGGTTATTGTGGCTCACAGTTTTTGAGATTTCAGTCTATGGTTAGCTGACCCATTGCTTTTGGGCCTGTGGCAAAGGCTGGAGATCGTGACAGGAAGTACATGGTGGCTCAAGCTGCCCACCTCGTACTGTTACAAGCAACAGAGTTAGAAATACTAGGGCCAGAGATTTAGCTCAATGGCATAAGCGCCTGCCTTAGAGTCATGAGTTCGATCCCCAGTACAAAAAAAAAAAAAATAAAAGAAATACCATAGGTAGTCAGACAAGGCTATATGTCCTCCAAGGAGCCAGTGCAGAAGGCCAGATACCTAGCAACTGTGAGGAAGACAGTCCCCTCCTACTGAGGGCCAGGCCTCAAGACAAAAGATTAAACATATGCACCCACATTCTAAGGATTGACATTCTAAATAGGTCTCTATCACCCTGAGGAAGCCAGAGTCACCATCCCAACCCCCTACAGGAAGAGTCTGCATGCCAGCTTCCCCATTTGTCCCTGATTTCATCAATTTTAGCTGAGCAATTAATCTTACTGGTTGACCATAGTTCTGTCCCACCTTCTGCTCACCTTGAAAGCTCCCAGTTTGGACCCATCTCACCTCGTGGTTTTGCTCTATAAAAGCCCCCAAAAGACAGTCCTTGGCAACCCACTTAGGACCCCTTCTGTCTCTCGCTCAGACAGAAGCTTTCTTTCTCTCAATAAATATATTCTGCTCTTAACCTCCGTTGTTCCTAAAATTCATTTTTCAATTTTACAGAACACAAACTCCTATCAGATATATAGTAGGTTGGGAGTTTTATTTCCCTATATCAATACTGGACAGGAAGCAGAGAGAGAGAAGAGTTAAGAGGCCCCACAATCTTATCCAAAGGCACACCACCCTGTGGCATAACACCTCCCACTGGGACTCATCTCCTGACAGTTTCACCAGCTCTCAATAGCTCCACAGGCCTTTGACAGGCACCAAACCATGGCTCCCAAAGAAAAGACCTCCACCCCTACTCCTTCCTCTTCTTTGATCTTCTTACCTAGAATTTTTTTAAATTTACCTGAGTATTTATGAAAAAGAAATAATTCATAAGTCTAAACAGAAAATGGTCCAGGAACTCATACCTAGACTTTTGATGTGTGTGTGTGTGTGTGTGTGTGTAGTGTAGTGTATTGTCAGTGGTCAATTAAATATAACAGCATTTAACTATCTTATTTTCTCTTGGTATTCTGTATCTCAATCCTTGGACATCTTCCATTAGGAATGTTAAGTGGCAAATTAACATTCCTAATGGAAGATGCCCATTGTTTGAAACAATCTTTATATGATCTTCATTTTTTTTGCATCATAATTATTTGGGTTTAGAATTCAAAGTTCACAGTTATTTCCCTCAGCACCTTAAAAACATTATTTTTGTATTCTGGCATCTGGTGTAGATGAGAAATCTGCTGTTCATCTAATGAGAGCTCATTAGCAGGAATTCTGCCTTTGTCTCCTGTTGCTTTTGAAATCTTACCCTTTGCACTTGGGGTTCTGCAATAGGCCATCTGTGTCTGCAGGTGCATTTCTTTCTAATTATCCATTTCACTGTTATTCATGCTCTTTTAAATGTCAAAATTTGTGAGTTTCTTAAATTCTAAAAAATTCCACTTGCTTCTTCAAATGTTATTTTACACCATCATTTTTCATCTTTCTTCTGAGTTCTCTGTTGAATATATTCTGAAACCTCTTAATCTTGTCTCCCACATCTCTTTCCTGAGTTTCCATATTTTTTCTTTTTCTTCTTTGCTTCCACTTTTGTGATTTAAAAATCAATTTTTAAAGTATTATTTTCTTCTTTAGCTGTGTTAGCCTAGAGTTGATCTAACCTCCTGTGTTTCAATTTGTGCCTAAATTCCTCCAAGTTTAAAGTCACATCTGTGTGGCCTTCCCAACCTCTAATGGTGACTTGCAAGGACCTTCCCTCACTCCTCATATCCTCAATGACACTGCAGAAGTTAGTTTCATATACAGTCTACTCAATGCGGCTTGCTTAACTTCAAGCAGTAAACTCACACAGTTTCTCTCCTTTTTGGATAAAAGTCATGATGGAAATGGGAGCCCTGAGGAGCTTTTTAGACTTGTTAACTGTTGTACCCCGAAAATCAAAGATCAAAAGTTATGAAAAAAAGATAAAAAGCCAAGACGTCTTGAAGGAAAAATGAGTACTTTATTTAGGCTGGTACCCAGCGACACAAGAGTGCAGGTGGAATTTACACTGCTGTGCAACTAAGCTAAGATTTGGAGTGGTTTATAAAGGGAAAAACCACGAAGGTGTGGGGGAGCAAAGGGCAAGTTGTCCCAAGAGACAGGTCCATTTTAGGGGAAAAATTAGCTCATCGGCACACCTGTGCATTCCTGAGGAACCAGGACATCTTGTTGTTTGCCTAGGGTCAAAGTGTGATGCTTGTGGTTAGGCCTGTTCCGGGGATACAGCTCTGGGTGGGCTATGTTGGGGAATCAATGGGAAACAAAGCACTGGGGGTCGTGCAGGAGACATACAGGAAATATAAAGTTCATTTTAGAACAAAGGCTATGGCACATACAAAACAGAATGGCAGAGCTTGAGTTAGATTACAACATTAACCAAGGGAATTGCGCTCTCCTGATTTCAAGAAGCTCTTACCTGTTTTCAGACACAGGCCAGTGGGTGCCAGAACCTCCCCTCAAGTACAGCTTTGTGAGCTTGTTATATTGCTAACACAGAAACATGTTATTCTTTGTATTGCTATTGGAGAAAAGGCAGCAGCTCAAAGAATAAACTTACAATAAGTTATTGACACCCAAGATGTGACAAAGGATGCTTTGATGTGTTCTTAGGGCCCAGAAAGGTACCTAGAGTAACACAGGTGTCCAGATTCCCATCTAGAGGCAAAAGTTTGAAGTCATCACTCCATATGAACAAATAAAATGAACAAAATAAAAATCAGCAGTTCTAGCTACATCTATCAGAGAAGTGAGGCCATAGAGCAAACTTCTACCTCAGAAACTAGAGAAACACACAGGTGGTTATAAAGAATTACAATTTACCAGAGTAAAAATTCATGAGAAGGAACCTCTGAGAGAAAGGGTAGAAAAACCAACTTTGTAACTGAGAAATTCCTGGAATCTTGTAAACAAATAAGTTTGGGTGTTAAAAACACCCTAGAGACCCATCATGGATGGGGAGATCTCATGCTTTTATGATTCAACCTCCAAATTCTCTGCCAAATTCCCACAATAGAGACAGGAGAAAAATCTACTGAGACCTTTCGCAGGGTGAGGGGAAAGGGAACCAATTCAAAATACGCCAGAGCATTCAATTCTTGCCAAATTTTGCCCCCAAGAAAAACTATTTTACCAGAGCCTAACCGAAGGGCATACCTAAGAGTTTAACCCACTTAAAGAAAGGGAAATACCAAATCCAGATGACTGCTCCCATCCTGCACTACCAAAAAGTGGAAGGAGTTATGAGAAGCACTTGTGTAATTCAAAGCCCAAGGGCACAGCCTTACCACAAGGCTGAAAACTAACCTCAGGACTATAGAACGTGACTCATCCCTCCCCCCATCCTTACCACCATGTCATCAGTATTCTGTTTACTGCTGTTCCTTTCATCATCACGTCACATCTAGCTTTCAACCACAAAATTGCAAGGTATACTAAAATGCAAAAACCACAAATTGATGATACAGAGTCAGCATCAGAAGCCCTCAGGTATGACAAGGTGTTGCAATTGTCAGACAAGAAATTGAAAAGAGTATGATTAATAAGTTAAGGGCTTTAATGGGAAACACAGCTAACCTATAACCAGAGAGACAATAATTCCAAGAAAGAACTGAAGAGAAATACTAGAACTGAAAAGCACTGCAGCAGAAATAAAGAATGCCTTTGAGGGGCTAAACAGTAGACTGAACACAACAATGGGAAAAATCTCTAAGCTTCAAATAAGTCAAGATTAACTTTCAAATCTGAAAGCAAAGAGAAAAAGGACCAATAAAAATATATCAAAATAGGGCTGTAGATACAGCTCAGTGGCACAGTGCCTGCCTGGTATGTGCAAGGTCCTGAGTTCAATTCCCAGTAATATATATATATATATATATATATATATATATATATATATATCCAACAACTACAAAAGCATAATATATACAATGGGAATACACAAAGCAGAATTACATATAATAAAAAATTTATATATCTACCTGTATAACCAATTAAATTTCATCTTCTATACTTTCTTCCTGGAAGGTAAGATTCCCTCACTATAATTGTGAAATTTCTTCATAATTAGCTTATAATTTACACCAAAACAGCATCCTCAAAGTCATACTTTGTAGGCACTAATACAGTACACAGAACCTGCAGATGGTCACTGTGAAGTACTTTAAAAAAAAATTGATTCAAACAGAAAAAAACAGCAAAACAGAAAAAAGGATAGCAACAATACAGAATTCCAAAGGAAAAAAAGAAAAAAAAAACACTAAGAAATCACTAGTTGATAATTTACATACTGTCATCTTATAAACAGTTGAGTTACAAAATTAATGCATACAAAGTGGACATTCAAACAATGAGACTACAAACAGTTCTGCTCAGTGATCCAACAAAAACTTAGTAATATGCTTATCTATTTTACACACTTAAACATACATGCAGTTATATCCTTTAGAGCACTTTCTTTTCCTGTCTTTTTTACAATAGCAATTACACATTTTGGGTTTTTTTTTTTTTTACTCCTACAGTTCTTATTACTTTTTACATCAGAGAAACAATGTGATATTTATAAATATGATTCTTATTTATTTCACTTATGAGGATAGTCTCAATTTACCTATGAAGGCCTCAAGATCATCCTTTTTTATAGCTGAGTAATAGTCCATTGCATAAAAATACCAAAAATATATGGGGTGTTTCATGAATTTGTGTGTCATCCTTGCGCAGGGGCCATGCTAATCTTCTCTGTATTGTTCCAATTTTAGTATTTTGCTGCTGAAGCGAGCACATATGAACACTGTGAAGTGTTTTTGATGAGGTCTAAACAAGCGTTAGCAAACCCAAGGTGCACATGCCGTTGTAATTGTGGAAACGGGTTGTTGTACTCTTTTCCAGTGTAAACTGGCAGTGCCTTGTGACCCTTCTTAACATAATACACATGTCAGTCACTTCCAATTTTCTGAAGAAAGCACACAAAAAAAATTTTGCTTACCAACATTTCCTAAGATGTTTCTTGGCAAATTTCTTCTATAAAACATGAAGAAATGCCAAAAATAGAGTCAAATCAATTTGAAAACATGGGCTCAAAATCAAGAATTCTTTTGTTAACTGTCAGCCTCAACAATATTCAGTATAAATCAGTATTTTCTGAACTCCATAATCCATAAGGAGCAGCTTATAACAAAAGTATCCTATGAAACACAATTAGAAAACTTTTGCTCTACAAGCCTCCATGGATACATTATTCACACAAATGTTACAAAGTTTAGGAAATGTGGCTAATTCTTTTATATTCTATGGAGCAGTAGTCTAAAAACTTTCCCCATGAAGGGCAAATGCTAAAAGTTTTGTGCTTTATAAGCAGAGAAGTCTCTCTTTCAAATACTCACTTCTGCACAAAAACAACCAGAGTCAACTACTTCTGAGGCTATATTAGAGCAAAACATCATGTACAAAAAGAGATCTAGGGCTGGAGATTTAGCTCAGTGCCGTAAGTGCCTGCATGGCAAGCACAAGGTTGTGAGTTTGATCTCCAGTTCCAAAAAAAAAAAAAAGAGAGAGAGAGATTTGCAGGCTGCGATTCGCTAAACACTGCTATTTTAAAAATGCAGTGACACTTGGCCACAAAACATTTTCATTCAACAAATGCTAAGGGAGCAAGTGCTATTTGCTCTTTGGTTTCATTAATGTTACTGGATGCATGAACAGATGAATCAGTATACACAAAGAAGTCTATGGTGTGTCAGGTACACATGACAAAGTGCTACATTTATATACAGGTTTTCACTTGTCTTTTGTTTTCTGGTTTGTTTGTTGTTTGTTTGGAAAATTAGTATTGTTTTTTGTATCATCGTTCTACAGAGGGGAAACCTGAGACTTGAATTTCCATTCAGTGAGCCTGCCAGAGAAGGCAGCCGGGAGTGAAAGGTATTCACTCACTCAGGCACACATCCTGGGAGGCATTTCAGTCATGGCTGTTTCTCATACCCACTTGACATTGTGAATCCTACAAATATTAAACCCTAATTTTAAAAGTCAGGGCAAATGAAGTAATTGAGTTCATCTCGTACAAGCCTGCAGTGCTTATCTGCCCAGGGTTCTTGAGGTTTTCACAGAGACTGATCCCAATTTTCCCCTTCCAGTTTATAAATCCTCTGGCTGAACTTAAAACTTGACCAGTGGCAAGGAAAGTGATTCTTGCCTTTTTTCTTTTTTTCCTTCAGTGTTTTGTTTTGAAACCGTGATGGAAAAGCTGCATTTAGATCTGGCTAGCCTTTATCCTGCAAAACTTTCCAAAGGTTTCAAGGCTTAGGGTTTTTCCAGGTTCTGTTGATTCTTGTAAATCAAGTTAACCCCAGGAATGTTTGGACTTTGTTCCAATCACCAGCAGCTTCCCCTTCTAGGCCTGCTTCCCATGCCAGCTCTTTCATTCAGATATCGGCTACCCACAGTACATGATGTCCTTTCCTAGGAAGAAAGAATCCCAAGAAGACAATCATTTATCATTTGACAGCCCCAGAAGCAAGAAACAGGAAGTGATTTAGGATAAAAGGGAGATTGGTCCCTGTGTTTACTTTCTCAAGCTCCGTTCCACCATCCTTTCTCATTGTAACCCTCTGAATAAACACTAGGAGTTAGCCTGTTGCTGACAAAAGAAACCAGGGAACCCTCCTTGCACAATATACTAAGTCGCTGAAATGAAACAATTAGCATCCTGGCCAGACATAGAATTCCTTAGGCTTGGCTGCCCTGCTGACCACAGATGCAGCCTTCAGAATGTTTAACAGAACAAACGTTACTGTCTGCCTCAGCCATTTGTTTCTCTTCCTAGACTTCCTATGGAAATTTTCCTATGAATCAGATCTGAGAGCCTGGATGAACAAAGAGCTTCCTTTTGAAAACAGTCTCCCATTCCCCTAGCCTGAACCAGATCAGATGAAAGCAAAAAATTGTTCTCAGATTGCACAAACAAAATTTGGGTCTCACAAGGGCTCATAAGATCTGCAAAAAGTGGGGGCCATTCTTCAGTTGGTTCAAATGTCTGATCTAAATGAAGGCAAATTCCTGGGATTCTCCTTTAACTAGCATCATTCAGTGAAGCCAGATCCCAAACAAAAGTATTGTTGCAATGTACGCCAACACGATTGTCACCACTAGTAAACATCTGTAGATTTAACTGACCCCAGAGCTCTGGAAAGCAGGAAATCCAGGCTTGTGTTATTGCCACAGAACAAACCAATTTTAACCCGACATGGAACAAAACAAAGCAAAGCAAACAGAAATAAGACACGGGAAGGCAGACAGAGACAGTGTAGAGGGTTTCGTCCTTAGGGTGTGTAATATACAGCAAAGAACACCTGCCTGGCATTTCAAACCATGTCTTCCAAGAACTTTTTCACTTGCTAAAATTCCAGCTTGGCTGCTTAACCTACATTGGTTTTTTCCATTCACACTAAAGAATAAACATTTGAGCATAGCTCGTCTGTCACATGTGACTTGCATTTACTACTTGTTCAGTCTGTGACCATGACATCATAGAAGTAGAGGTTTCCTGACCTCTTAGAGCACTACAATTTTATAAATGATTTGTTCTTTAGTTTCAGAAAACCATTATCTTTTCCCTTCCCTAAGAATTAAGGGGAGCTCATGGGAATTAAGGCAGATCCTAAGGTTTGCTTAGGAGCAAGACTATACCTATCACTATGTGACGAAGAGAAATACACCAGTTTGAGCTCTTTAGGGACAAAATCTAGGATGCTTTGTTTTACCTCTTGCCCCGAGTATTGCCTACTGGGCATTTCATACCTGCTTGGGGAGATAACAAAGAATGTAAGACTCAATTCAAGCTTTATACAATATCTATTATCTGTGTTAAGTAGAAGTTACATAGTAAAGAGCTGTCAGAATTAAGGTGAATTTTATCTATAAATTTCAATCATCATATTTCTGTAAAAGTTGATTTTCATATTTCAACAATATTAAGATACTTTTTTCACATTAACATCTTTAGAATGAGAAAGCCACTTTGTGGGCATGGAGT
The DNA here is from genome assembly GCA_004027455.1 of Hydrochoerus hydrochaeris. Taxonomy (NCBI): domain Eukaryota; kingdom Metazoa; phylum Chordata; class Mammalia; order Rodentia; family Hydrochaeridae; genus Hydrochoerus; species Hydrochoerus hydrochaeris. The sequence continues at coordinate 32,660 of PVLA01009008.1, forward strand.
TGCATTTTACAATCCCTATTTTTCAGGCAGTAGTTATAACCCAGGTACCTGGCACGAAGGTCATAGCTGGTCATATGAATGTCAACACTTCTGGAGTTATTTGCAATCTGGTTCTACAGTGCTGAATTAACTACTGTTTAAATGATTTCAAAATCTTTCAATATGATTTGACATTTAAAGAAAAGTTCTGAGAATGCAGAAAAGAACAGAAACAAAGAGGAATATAAATATGAAAGTGAAATAAGATCTATTGTGTATGGAGGAAGACATTGAAATTTAGCAGAAAAATACTGTGGGAGAGGAGAAATGACAGCATGACCGTATTTTCTGATCGCCAAGTGCTTCACAGGATTAAGAAAGATGTTCACAACTTGATGTTGTCATAGAGTGTCACTGAGATAAATGCACAATGATTGCCTATTACAAGCCAAAGACTCAACTGAAGGCAAACTCTTTGGAGTAGCTGAGAAACATTTTGAAGCACTAACAGGCTCAGTTAATATGGAGTGGATTTTTAGTTCTCTTTTGTCCTCTTTAGTAGCACATAACATAATGGTGAGTCTTACAACTGATATTCTGGTTGATGGACCATATTATCTGCACTGTGACCGAATGTCAGGTAGATATTGAGAAGAGTTTGAGGTAACATGTGGTGTAGTATACTGACTCTCACAGGAAACCATCCTTTTTCTGACCTCTACACCCTCCAACCCTCAGAGTAGACAAGATGGTCTATTGCCTTTCCCAGTCAACATTACATCCATTCTGACTCTGCTTATCCTCCCAAAATTAGTCATTACGCTTTTATGAAATGACCTCACCAATACCTTAAAGACCAGTTCTTCCTCCATGATTTCCTATGGTGGATAATGTCTTCTCTATGTGCCCAATCTCAAGAAAAATACTCCTGCCCATATTAGATAATAAATGGTTGGTTCTTTTATCACTCCCCCCACCATGCCAACTCCCAAACTGCCTCCTCTGTGCCTACCTTCTTCAGGAATCCCACAAAGCTCATCTATTCAACTTTCTCCATCACCAGCTGCATTCACATTCAAGGGTCGCCATTTTTAAAATTTACTCTCACCCTGACTCCTTCTCTAAAAATAGATCACAGGGGGAAAGTCCATAATGCAGGCCTGCTACTTCCTTGGTTCTAATTCTAGTTGCATGTCTCAGCAATGTTAGATGCCATTTGAAATTACTTTGTTCCTGAAATTCTTTTTTCTGACTTTCGAAATGCTATTTTCTCTTGTTTCTTTTAATGTTTCTGAAAACTTGCTGAATTACCTTTTCAACCATCTTTACCTCTATTTAAAAGTGAGGCACTGTTTTTCTTTTTAATTGACAAAAAATAATTGAACATATTTATGTGGTACAGTATGATGTTCCTATATATACAGTATATATGAAATAATGAGAAAATCATATTTAATTAACATTACATCAAATATTTATCATTTATTTGTGATAATATTTAAAATCTATAGTGACGGTATTTGGAAGTATACACTAAAATGTTAACTATAGTTATCCTACTTGGTTATACAAGACCAGAACTTATTCCTTCTTTCTAATGGTAACTGTAAATTTGTACCCATGGACCAACCTCTCCTAATCACTCCTCGCCCCCACTGGCTATGGTCACCACTATTCTACTCTGTACCTTATGACAACAGATTTTTAAAATTCCACAAATGCAGAGTCTGCTTTTTGGTGCCTGACTGATTTCATTTTATATAATGGCTTATCTATGTTGTTCTAAATAATAGCTTTTCGTCCTTGTTTGCTAGGGCTGAGTTGTATTCCGTTGCACATATGTACCACACTTTCTTTCCTCATTTATCCATTTTTGGATATTTCCATTGATTCCATATCTTGGGTACTGTTAATAATGCTACAATAAGCATAGAAGTGAAGGGACCTCTTTCTATCAATTTCCTTTGGATGGATACATCCAGGATTCAGGGACAATATGGTAGGTCTCTTCTTAATTTTTTAAAAACTTCCATACTATTTTCCTTAGTAGCTTCACCAACTTACATTCCCACCAACAGTGTATAAAAATTCCTATTTCTCCATGTTTATGCCAGACCTTACTTTTTGTCTTTTTGATGATAGCCATTCTGATTGGAAAAAGGGATATTTTATTGTGGTTTTCATTTGTATTTACTTGATGAATGATATCAAGCATTTTTCTACATGTTTATTATGTCTTCATTTAAGAAATGTCTATTCATGTCCTTAGTCTAGTTTTTAATCAAGTCATTTGCTTTTACAATGAGTTCCTTATATATTCTAGACATTAATCTTTTGCCAAATGCAGTTTGAAAAGTTTCCCTTATGCTGTTTTTTCTTCACTCTGTAATTTTCTTTCTCATGCACAAGTTTTTTTAGTTGAATGTATCCCTCACATGTCTACCTGTGCTTATGTTGCTTATGCTTGTCAGCTCTTACCCCCAAAATCCTCACCTAGACCAATGTCATGAAACATTTTACCTATTTTTCCTTCTAGAAGTTTTATACTTTTGAGTTCTAAATGCAAGTCTTTAACCCACTGTGAGTTGATTTTTTTTATATGATAATAGATAGGAAACTAGTTTTTAAAAATCTAAACATCCATTTTTGATCAGACATACTTACCCAAGAGACTAACCTTTCCCTGAACTGTGTTTGTGGCACTTTTTTTGAAAATCAGTTCAGTTGAAAATCAATTGAAAATCAGTGGAATTACGTTTGTGTTTTCTGTTTTATTCCTTAGGTCCATGTATCCATTTTTAATGTCAATCTCACATGGTTTTGTTGTTGTTGTTGTTCCTGTAGCTTTTATAAGGTATTTTGATGTGTAACTGTGAGCCAGGAGGAGAAACAAGACACGCCCTTCCTATGAGCCAGCTGGCACATGAACTGGGAGGCAAGAAGAGCTGAGTCTCCCACACCTTGGAAGCAACCAGCTAACTCAGAGGAACAGACTGAGCTGATAGCAACAAAAATAACGTATTGCTTATATTATTAGATTGACCTTGCAGGTCTAAAGCCAGTAGTCTGAGCATCTATTTAGAAGATAACAGTATGCAGTACAACAACTATGGGGGATTTTCTTCTGTCTTGTTTTTGAAATCCAATATTGTTCTGTTTTGTTTTGCACCATTGTACTGTTTTGCTTCATTCAATGTTCTGTTTTGGTTGGTTCTATTCTGTTCTGTTTTGTTTGATTTTATTATATCTGATGATATGCACAGCAAATTTTGAAGATAGCAAGAGGTATTATGGTAACCATTGTTGATTTCCTATTATCCTGTTTTGAAGTTCTCTATCACTTCCACTGTTTTGATTAGCTTTGTTCTGTTTTATTTGGTTTGGTTCTATCCTCTTTAAAATTAAAAAAAACACATTTTGAGCTCAGGAAGAGTGATGCTTTCGACTTCATTCTTTTTTCTCAAGATTGCTTTGGGTATTTGGGAGTTTTGAGGTTCTCTATGAATTTCATTTTTCTATTTCTGTGAAGAATCTAATAGATATTTTCATAGGGTTGCATTATAAGTCAATTTGGATAATTTGGAATTTTAACATTAATATTTCCAATCATGGTATATCTTTCCATTTATTTATAACCACTTTATCTTATCACTGCTTTACAGTTTTCATTGTTAAGAATTTTTGTATCTTTGGTTGAACTTATTCCCAGGTAGTTTAATTTTTGTAGGTATTTTAAATGAGGTGGCTTTCTTGAATTCTTTTTAGATAGTTCATTGTTGGTGTGGAGAAATTCTACTAACTTTGTGTGTCGATTTTGTATCCTATGTTTTTACTGAACTCATTTATTTATTCTACCAGTTTTGTGGTGCAGTCTAGTTTTTCTATCTATATGATCATGTTACTTGAAAATATGGGCAATTTGACATGCTCCTTTCTGATCAGAATTCCTTTTTATTTTTTCTCTTGCTCAATTATTCTATCTAGGACTTCCAGTACTATGATGAATAAAAGTAGTGAAAGTGGCATCTTTGTTTTGTTCAAGCTCTCAGGAGAAAACCTGTCTCTAGATCTTAGATCTAGCTCTAAGATTCAGTTCTCAGAAGAAAGAACTTTCTCTTTCCTCATTAAAAATGTAGTTAACTGTGATTTTGTTATATATAGCCTTTACTGTGTCAAGGTACATTCTTTCCATACCTAATTTGTTATTATGGAAGAATGTTCAATCCTATCAAATGCTTTTTCTGCATCTACTGAAATGATCATTTGTTTTTATTTTTTCTTCTGTTAAATACTGCATCACATTATTACTTTGTATATTGACCCATCCTTGTACTCCTTGGATGAATTCCATCTGGTCACAGTGAATCTTCTTTTAATGTGCTGTTGAATTCAGTTTGCCAGTATTTTCTTGAGGATTTTTGCATCTATAATCATGCCTATATTCATGATCTGTAGGTTTAGTTAATATGCTAATTGGTATTAGTTCCTTAAATATTTGGTAGAATTTAGCATTGAATCATCAGATTCTGAGATTTTCTTAAATTCTGGCAGGTTATATATGTCCAGGAACTTTTCTATTTCTTCTAGATTCATCAATTTGTTAACATATACTCATAATAACTGTATTTCTATGGTTTTATTTGCAGTCTCTTCTCATCTCTGATTTCATTTATCTGAACATTTTTAATTTGCTTTACCAGAGGGTTTTTAAAAAAAAAACTTTATTTCATTGGCATTTTGTGTTTTTTTAGTCTGTATTTCATTTATTTCTGATCTTTATTATTTCTTCCCTTCTACTATTTTGGGATTACTTTGTCATGTTTTTCTGGTTGTTTGAGCTATAATGTTAGGTGGTTTTTTAAAAAATATTTCTGAATTCTTGATGTAGATATTTATTGCTATAAGTTTTTCTCTTAAATCTGATTCATCAATATCTTACAGGTTTTGGGAAGTTGTGTTTCCATTTTCAGTTCTAGAAATTTATAAATATCCTTTTCAGTTTCTTCTTTGACTCATTTATGGTTTAGATAATTCTTGCCTAATAGAAGTTATGTGCTTTCCTAGTTTCTAAAGTTCCTCCTGTTGATTTCTAGTCTTATTGGCTTATGATCAAAAATGGTATCTGATATTTCAATTGTTTATTTGTTGGGACTCATTTTGTCCAAGAGACGCCTATGGTCTGTCCTGAAGAAAGTTTTACGCTTTGATGGGAACAGTATGTTCTCTGTAGCTGTTGAATAAGATGTTATGTAAATGAATGTTCAGTCTATGTTGTCTAATTTAACTTTGATGATTCTTTGCTGATTTTCTGATTGGATGTTCTGTCTATTGCTGAAAGCAGCGTGCTTAAGTCCTCTATTGTTATTGTACAATTACACAATTCTCCCCTTACACCTAATATTTACTTTATTTATTTAGGTATTTCAGTGTTGGGTGCATGTATATTTACAATTATTAGATCCTCTTGCTGAATTGGCCTGTTTATCATTATATAATGGCTTCTTTGTCATCTTTTACAGTTTTTGACTTGATGCCTATGTATACATTTCTATCTCATTCCAAATCTACTCTTCCATCTCTAGCCTGGGATCTACACATTTCAAATTCCCTACTGAAAATCCTCACTTAGCTGACTTACAAGAACTTCTTTGTCCTGTATCCCTAACCCAGACGAACTCTGTTTTCACTATTTTTCCTCCCCTCAAATATTCAGATTTGAGTACAATTACCTATGCGCCATCCAAGTGAGAAAATTCAACATCATCTTCCACCTTTCTCTCTTCTTCAACTCCAACAGTAACTATCAGCTAAGCCTGCTAAATTTAACCCAGTGGTAGTTCTTAACTCTGAATCCTTTTTATTCCTTTTTATCATTATTTATTTCTTCAGATGCTTAATAAACACCTCATGGGAATGACTTTCTAGAAGACCAATTATGTCCCTTTTTTAAGTTTCAAGCTGAGAGATGGAAATAATTTGATTTAGATCAGAAAATGAGATTCCTTGCCAAAATATAAACATGTATATGCCTACACACACAGGCATGCATGCACACATGTAGACACACACATCCCTGATTTTGTGATACACCTAAAAGGAGAGTCTGGCAATAGCTGTGTACTGTCTTGGAACCTCAAGCCTTAGAAAATGGGTGCAGAATGATCACTCAAGCTTGCTTATCTAATAAAAGAGATAAGAAGGGGAACACATTTATCCTATAGGCCACCCTTAAGAACAGCCCCAAACAGCATTAGCTGTTGAATGAATTCCTCAACATCACAAATCAGATAACTCACTTCCATTTTGTGAACAAGATAAAGAATAGCACAGAAAGAGAAATATCCTTGAAAATATTATAATGCTATAATCATCTGATGAAGTGTAGCGAAACCTCTATTAGCTTCCCACATCTGCCATAAAATATTACCAATAAATCGGTGGCTTAAAAACAACTGGATTTTTTCCTCTCACATTTCTAGAGAGACCAGAACTCCAAAACCAAAGTTTTAACTAGAGAAGAGATGGTGAACTTTTTAGAGACTGAGTATCCAAATTTCAACACTACCAACCCAACTGCCAATACTGCAATTAAACCAGAGTACTGAGGTTTTAGTTTAAGAAAGAAACTCAAACTTATCTGATGTGAGTGGCTGGGCTGACTGACCCTGCTTGCCAACCAAGGGCCCTGGTGCCCACTGCAGCATGTGCCACACGTTTGCCATCTCTGAACCAGAAGCTCCAAAGGAAAATCCATTCCTCACCTTGTCATGCTCTCTGATAGCCTTTGGAAACCCTAGGGATTCCTGGGCTTGCAGCTGCATAACTGGTCTCTGCCTCCATCTCCACCTGGTCTCTGTTATACTTTGTATCTCCCTGTCCACCCAAAACCTCATGTTCTCATAGCGGTGGCTGCTGGGACGTGATGGGATGATGGGAGTGATATTTATCAGTGGACTAGTCCACTAGTGAGTTTATACCTAAATGTGATAATATTGGGAGGTTGAAGTCTGGTCAGAGGAGGTGGGTCATTGGTCTAGAATGTTCTGTCTCCTCCCTTCTTCCCTTGATCTCTCTCTTTCCTGATGCCATACCACAAGTTCTTTCTCCTCTGCCATGACCCTCTGCCATACCACCCCCTCCCTTGGAACCAGTCTACTGTAGGGTGAAACCTCTACAAACCATGAGCCAAAATAAGCCTTTCCTCCTTTAAGTTGTGAGTGTTGGGTATTATGTCCAAGTGATGAGGAAGTTACTTAGCCTCCTTCCTACCTCTCTGTGTCAAGTTTCTGTCACTGTTCTCTTAGCAAGATACCAGTCACTGGATTTAAGTCCCATCTAAATGTAGAAAAATCTCATCACAAGATTCTTAACTAAGTTATATCTGCGAAGACTATTTCTAAGGGAGATCACATTCCTATGTACAGAGGTTAAAACTGGGTCATTCCATTTTCATGGAGTGGGAGCACTGAACAATCCACCACAAATCCATGTGGAAACATGGGGACCAAGATTCTCCCTCTACTACTTTTATCCCAGCAACTGCACCAGGCATCAGGAATTAGAGACATCACTCCACTCCTTGCTCTCACATAGTCCATTCTGCTCTTTTTCCTATTGCAATGCTCTTTCGGAATGATCCCCTACATCTTCCTGTCTCAAATCTAATTCATGTCAGGTAAGATTTTAAAAATAACAAAATTAATCAAAACAGTCAAGATCATTCTGTAAAAACGAGTAACTACCCTATATCAGAGTCTTAAAACGTCAGTCTGTGTCTTATTCAGTCTGTGAAAAACAACTGAGGGGCTTCTTATCTATGAAGTCTCTTCATTCAAGGGGCCACGGCCCATGCTTCCACAATAGCTAAGGCTGGCAAAGGATCAAAGACAAAGCAGTGTTTCTCAGAGTTTCCACCAGATGTATCATCCATCACTTTCACTCAGACACTGGTCAAAGTTAGTCATGTGGCCATGCCTGATTTCAAAAGCAGAGAGTACAAACTTAATAGAGGAATAGAATTAGAACTGAACTTACTCAGTGATTCGCTCTAATACTTTAATATTTAAATATTTTTAGTGATATCTTGCGTGTAAAATTTACATTCAGCACAGCATTCGAGTTCCTATATAGTGATCCCTAACCTCTGTCTCCCTCATTTTCCGATTCTTTTTTGTCACATGACATCCCAGTTACCCTTGATTTCACTACTAACAATTTCCGGTCATACGTAGCCTCTCTGGACCCAGACACATTTCACCTCACTTCTACCTCCAAGGCTTTTCTTAACTTTTTAAGGTAGAATTAATCCCTCCATTACTAGCACAGGGCCATTTCTACATAGCTCATTCCTTCAAAGATTTCCTCAAAAAATAAAACAAGTACTGTGCTGCAGAAGGGGGAGGAGCCTGGCCTTAGACCTGGAAAGTTTATTATCTAGTCGAGGAGAAAAGAATGTATCAAAGTTGCATATGCCACTGTGGGAGGATTAGGGGGTGTTCTGGGAGCCCAGGACACAGTGACAAATTTCCTAAGAATATAATACGGCAGTTAAAACTGTGACCGGAAAAACACTAAAAGGAGCCATTTGCCAAGAAAAAAACTGGGGAAGAAAAACATCTGGAAAGAGAAAAGGGTGTATGAAGGCCCAGACAAGAGAGCTTGTAATGAGTTAGGAGACCTGGAAACAAGTGCTTAAACACAGGGGAAATACACCACGGCGTGTCCCGTTAATCAAATTGATGACCAACCGCAGAACGCGAATTAGACAAGACAGCCCTCTCATTTCCACTTCATGATTCAGCAGAGCAGCTGGCTCCTTCATTTGGCCTCCTTGTTCTAGCAATTTTCTGTCTGGAATGCTCTCTCCTATGATTCTGTTGTTCTTTTTCTTTTTGCATTTTTTTTTTGGCTTAATATTCTGCTAGTAGCCCAATAATTTAATAATGTTTAATATTATTGTTAATACACCATATTCGATTTCATTTTTCATCACTCTGTATCATGCCAAGGTATGTCCACAAACGATGGATAACTATATTTTAAAATTCGAACAGAAATTTCTGTGTGCAATGTGAGATCAATTTAACCTTTATTCACTTTAATAATTATTGATACATTCATTTTAATCATTATTGATATATTTGAATATCTACCATCTTTGTATTTTTCTACGCTTTGTTATCTTGCATTAAATAGATCAATTTTTAAGCTTCTTCCCATTTTACAACTTAGAATTTATGCACGTTTATTTTTAGCATATACTCTTACATTATAATAAACTGACAAAATCAAAACGTCTCTGTTGAAAAAGACAAGGACCTCAATACACTGTAATTGTCCCAACCCACTGCTTCACATCTTCCAAGTTATTTTCTTTCCAGCCTCTTTTGAAACACACACGTCAGTATCTTTATTAGTAGTAGAAAGTAGTTTTTTAAACTGTGTACGGTACTACTTCTTCGTTCATCGTTCCTTTTGTTAGTTCACCTCACTCTGCAGTCACTTTCCTTCCGACTGAAGCACAGCCCCATGGCCAATTAAAATAGCACCTTAAGAGCTGGACATTGGGACACCGGCCTCGTGACCCACCACTTCATTGATAGTGCTTTTATTTTTTGGTGGTGCTGAGAATCTAGTCCAGGGCCTGGCACATGGTAGGCAAGTGCTCAACCACTGAGCTACACTCAGTGTGTTAGTGCCACCATTCATCGGAGTGGTCCCCAAGAGCCAAGGAACTCTGGAGCCCAAGACGACCACCACCTGGTGTGCACCTCTTGTCCTCTTTTAGACCACATACCAAAGACCCAGGGCCCTGGGGATTTCTTTCCAAAGGGCACAGGTTATGGATGGGACAGGTACGGCACTTTGGTCCCTGTGGAACTTTATCTCCTCCTTGTTGATAGGAATTCTTTCCTAGTTCCAATCTGTGCAAATTTCCCTTTTTTCATTTCGAGCTCAGCTCTGTAGATGGATGTGTGGGTGTATGTGTTAGTATAAAAATCTGGTGTTTATTAATTCTAGATTCTAGGCCTAACAATAGAAGAGTTGTTTCAAGAAAACCAAAGTAGATTTTATACATGCCAACCAAACCCACTGCCTTAATTTACAATATAAATAAAATGTAAAATTTAACTGAAATAAAACTAATCAAGTCATACTAGGTTTTACATTAGATTCTATTAAGTTATTCAATTATGTAGGAATTCTTATGTGGCCTAAACCATATCTCGGGATACACATATGACTCTGTGACCTGGGCAGTTCACTTTTTTTTTTTTTTTTTTTTTTTTAGATATATATGACTTCTTTCCAAAGAACACAATGTGATAAGCCAGAAGAGCAACTTTACAGTTAAAAAACTTAATAAGGTTTCCACCATCAGTTGACAATGGTTAGCATGCAAAGTGATGTTATATTAATAATGTGTACGCTTGATATAATGTAATAAGAACAGTTCCCCCTAACAGTTTTCCTCTCCAAAACCTGGCCTACACATGAGAAAAAGAGCAGTCACATTCCAGAGTCCAAAATACCTGACCAGAATCTTCAAAAACCAAAACCACCACCATGACCACCAATAGAAGAAAGTTACAAACAGCTACACTTACAGAAACCTAACAGGGTATGACCAACAAGTTAGACATGATGTCCCAGATAGATCAAGGACATTTGTTAAAAACAAAATATGCATAAAACAATTTATATCAATATTAGTTCATTCATTATAACAAATATGCCTTATCAGTAAGATGATGATACGAAGCAAAACTGGATGTAGGGTACTTGGGAATTCTGTTTTAGCTGCATCATTTTGTGTACATCTAAAATTATTCTAAAATTTAATGTCCATTTGTTTAAAGTTCAAAGGAAGAAATCAGGAGAATCTCCAAACATAGCAAGAATAGAAAGAGTATGTCTTGTTAAAGGGAGGAAATTGGATCATGTATCCTCAACAAGTGTGCATCCATAAATATCTTGTCATTTCATATCATACATTTGTAATTTATCTACCTAATAGTATGCTTCTAAATGTATATCTACTGATGCCCTAGACATCATTCATTCATTATAACGTGTAGTCTACTGTATGAGTAGCCTTAAGGTATTTATGCAGCCCCACCTTGGTAAATTTTATATTCTTTCCAATTTTCACCAATATAAACACAGCAATGAGTATCTCTTCACGTTTGCTTTGCATTCATGAGAAACAATTTCTCAGGGATAAAAATAATCAGGCAAGGACATATACAAAGCTTTTAAGGAATAGGAGTGTAGCTCAATGATAGAGCACTTGGTGAGCACAGATAAGGCTCTGGATCTGTTACCCAACACCACACACACACACACACACACACACGCACACACACACACACAACTTAAATTTTCACATACTACCAGTTTAACTTTGGAAGGTTTGTTCTAACTTATGTTCCACACAAAGTCTTCTCACAGCTTTTTTTCTCTACAAGTTCACTAACTTTTTTAATGGTATCTCACTTTCAATTTTCTCTGAATACTATCTTTTTTATATGTGTATTTCAGATTTCTGCTACTTTAAATGGGTTGTGATTAACATTTTCCCATCTTTCACTTTCTTTAGTCATTTATACAATTTCCTTATATACCCTTCATACTAACCCTTTATTGGTTTATCTCTATTACAAATATTCCAATGTGTGATGTCTCCTGACTCTCTCCGTGGTACCTTTTGTGCTATGGTTTGAAGGCTTGTGTCTCTTTAAAATTCATATATTGAAGTCTAACCTTAGATATACTGGTGGTAGGAGGCAGGACTTTATAGAGAGGAGATTGTCTTGAGGGTAGGGCTCTCATGAATAAGATTCTAAGAAGTCCAAAGGCTGCCTGCCTCTTCCATTACATGAGGACACAGAGAGAAGTTACCACCTATAAACCACAAGGTGGTCCTTCACTAGATACTGAATCTGCTGATGTCTTCTCTTGGACTTCCCAGTCTCCACAACTGTAAGCAGCAAGATTCTGTCATTTATACATTTCCCAGTCTATTGTAATTTGTGATAGCAGTATGAATAAACTGAAATAAACTTAACAAGTTGTAACAGAATCTTCCTGTTGCTTTATGATTTTTTACTGCATTGAAGATACTGTATTCCAATGTCAAGATGCTGTTCTCCTGTATTTTTTGCTAGAAGTTCTACTTTTCACACTTGTATATTTACTCTGTATGGAGTTTATTCTTCATCATTAGAGGTAAAGCTCTAAGTGCATTTTTTCCACTTAGCAAACCAATTATTCTCACATTGCTTACTGAATGGTTTATCCTTTGCCCATCAATTTTAATGCCATCTATCCTACATTTCTAGTTTCTGTGATTTATTCTACTGGTTAAATCCTTTATTGAAATGCAGATTTCTGAGTTTCAACCCAAGATTTTAATGCAAATCTTCTAGAGTGAAGTTCAGGAATCTAATCCCAGCAGTAAACCCACGGTTTAGATGGAAATGACCCATCAACCTTACTTTAAGAAGCAGTTGTGGAGTTGGGAGTGGTGGTGTACACTTGTAATCCCAGTACTTGGGGGGCTGAGGCAGGAGAATCACCATGCAGCAAATTCAAGGCCAGCCTCCGCTACATAGTGAATTCAAGAAGAAAAGAAAAGAAAAAAAAAATGAACCTAGGCTTTGGTAAACAACAAAGTATGGCAGAGAGCAGAGGACAATATTCTATAATACAGAGATTCTCTATCCCTTTAAAAGTCTTCTCACATGTAACCTTAAACTTTATTTTAAAAGTATTTTTATTACAACATGTTTGTACTACATAATGATTACATTCATTGTGAGCTAACTTAAACTTTAATAATCATTATTCAACAGCCCATTTCTAGGTAATGAGACCCACAGAAATCTACTCAGAGATGGAGCCTAAGTTCTCCCTTCCCTCCAAACTTAAGAAACTTATACTAAGCAGGTGGCCACTGTATGTCTAAATAGCTAACCTCTCCATGATGATTAATACCAGACTTGACTTCACTTATGAAGCTGGACTCTCTGCCACACTTGTCACAGTAATATTATCTTTGTAACTTCAAAAAGCTAATTATATTGTTGCAACAAATTCTCACACATATGAGAGCAGTGTAAACACCAAGTTACATGGGGGGCAGAAATCTATTACATCATACAAAGTACATGCAGAAAATTCAACAATTAAGTGAGCTTTGAGTTGATTTAAGGTTAAAAATAGTAATAGGGAAAGTTTGAGAAAACTAAAGCAAAAATATTTTTTCTTTTCATTATTTCCAATGTTCTTTACATTCTAATTGGTTAGCTTTATGCTTCACTTTTACTTGTCTTTTGTAAATAAAGGACCAAATAAAAGATTCTCCTGTGTTATTTCAATCCAGTTAGTAAGGCACAATAATATACGTATTAAACTGATAATTTAGATGATTATTTAATAATCATTCCTGCCCATAAATTTTAAATTTGATTATAGAGATATTTTTAAATTATAATTGAAATCAAAATGAACTCATTGCAAGGAATTTGAAAGGAGAACCAGAAATTATAGACCATCAGTATGATAAAACCTTTCTCCAAAAAAATTTACATAACCAACCCTCTTCCTGTGGACAAAACTGCACAGGAAGCCCCTACACCTGGTCATTCCTAACCTTATTTATGTTTTATCTAGCTACTAAGAGCCTTCACTTTGCTGGCATATGTTTCTAATAAAGAGCTGTGACAAAGGAAAGCTGTAATTACCAAATCTCTCCCTTTCAGCTATTGAAACAAGGTGATTTACAGAAATGCAAGACACCATTAACGATGGGGATTTTCCAGTGTCAGCTGAGCACAGTCTCCAGATAAAAGATGGAAAAATGTGCTTTCATGTGATCAAGTCCCTGAGGTGGAAGGAATGCAAATGGATTACATGCCTCAGAGCCAGGTAATGTTACTCACTGAGTCTGTGTCCTGAAAGCATTAAAGCAGGGGGCAATCACAGTATTAGCCACAGCCTTTCATCCAAATATACCCAAATACAAGCCCTTAAACCCTATCGATGGTACTGGCTCCATTACTCTGCAACTGATTCCTGTCTAGATTTTTCAGATTTGTAATTTTCCCACGTAGCTAGCATTCTCCTATGTAAGGCAATATGCTGGAGTCCACACTTGCCTTACACACCCACCAAATCAGAATAATAATAAAAAATCCCAACTGTACATTACTTGCAGCACCGCAGGTATTGTGGGAAGATTTTTAAAATTGTGTCACTCCTTGAAAGAACTTTTTTAGACACAAAACCTAATTTTAAGGGCTGAAAATCCTGAGTGCTGAACAGGAAACTCCTGAGAGATGGTGAATGTGTTAAAAAGGGGCCTCTCTCCAACACCCCATCAGTAGAGGATCTTGGGCAGCAGGTGGGGCACACGTGCGACTAAGGAGAAACAGGGCACAGAAACATGGTTTGCACCCAAAGGCACTCATTCTCCAAGTTCTCTAACTCAGCTTGGTATATAAACCTGAGCTTTGAACCATTTCATTGCATGTTAACATTTTTCCCAAAGAATAGGAAGAGTGTAAATGTGAGTGAATGAAAACAGCTCATTAGAACCTAGTTTGTTTTACTCCTTGTTTATGGCAGAAAAGGGACTGCCAGAGGCAAACTATTAGTCGAACCAAATTTTCCCCTTGCAAGAACAAAATCAAAAAACTAACATACCAGCTGCACAGGGTGCAGCCATACTTTCACTCCAGGTTTCTCACATATGCACGTGTGTGCATGTGTAAGCACGCACATGTGCACACACACAGGCTGCATAGCTCTCATCTAACTACCCCTGGCTGAGCTCTAGCATTAGTATGAGGGCAGAAGTGAAAACCTTCTGTGAAAGCTCGAGCCAATTCACTGAACAAGTATTGCCTGGCCTGAGGTCCTGTTTTCGATACATAAACAGCCAGCACACCAGAAGCATATTAAAACTAGGGTCTTTTTTATCAGTTTTCAAACCTGGTATTACCTTGGAAACTTGTTTTAAGAACATAAATTCCCTAACTCTCAATCTGTGTAAAAGCTATTACATTAGAATTGAAAGATAGCAACAAACAGCTGATATTTGATCGCCAGCTTTGTTGTTAGCCAGGGCTGTTTTCATTTAATATGCCCTCTAACTTCATAAAAATAATAATAGTCCCACTTTATAGCTGAGAAAGCAGAGGACCAGAAGTAAAAGGTGCTCTAAGTAATACCACTCATAAAGTACCTTACCTGGGATAAAACCAAGGCTGGTGACCAAGACATTCACCATCTAGCAAATAACTATTAAGCATTTCACCCCGACACCTGTCCATTTCCTGCTCACTGAGTAACTATTTCAAATTTATCAATAGTGACTGGTATGCCTTAACACTGACCACATGTGCACAGTTGAAGGAATCAAGTTTATCACTTTCTTTCCGGTCATAACTCTCCTCCTCACTACCATTTTGGGAATTAGTCATGGTTCTTACCTTGACACTAGCAGGTTCCTCATCCTCCGGCATCAGAAACCTTCCCCAGCTAGGCCTTCCTCCCTCAGGAACTGGATGCTGATAATAAACATGGGCTGATGGGAGCCAAACCAGCCCCACCTGCCCAGCCCCACGCCTCCTCCCTGACAAGGATCAACTTCATAACCCCCCAAGTCTACCCAACACTTCCCAGAACCCTCCATGAAGATGATCCAGTGAAAGGCTTTTCCTTACAAACTGTATGACATCATTCATCCTTTTTATTTTTTGTACCGGGGATCGAACTCACGACCTCACGCTTGCAAGGCAGGCACTTAAGCCACTGAGCTAAATCCTCGGCCCAACACCATTCATTCTACCTTAAAAAAATACACCCACAATTACCAATCACTATTGATAAATTTAAAAGAGTTACAGAGTCATTCAAAAGCAAAGAAACCTATTTTTGTTATTCTGTGCAGCCTAATTTTGGCTAAACATATATATTCCTTTAAACTTCTTAAAATAGTAAGAATTGCAGAAAAGACAGCTTTGATTTTAGTGTAGAAATAAATGTAATCAAAGATATAAAACTTTAAGTATTTCAGACATCATGTGCTTTACAAACCAGTCTCAGCAACACTACACATTTTGCTGTACTCAAGTCTGCCCTGCACTAGTCAAAAAAAAAAAAAGCAAGCTCTGGGAAAGATGATGCCGATGGAATCAATAGTTTCAAAAAAGCAAGCACAAGCACTCTGAGTTTGTTTGGATGTGTTCTCTGTTGAGGGGAAAGAAATGGAGAAAGGACCCAGCTCACTCGAGCTGTGGGATTTTCACACTTTAGCCTGCATAAGAAACACCTGGAGAGTTTATCATGCAATTGCATTCCCAGCTCCAACACCCAGAGCTGCCAAGTCTGCAGTCTGAGCCGGGCTGGGATTCTGCATTTTCATCCACCACCTCCTGCCATTCTGTAGGTTTATTCCTTACCTTACTACACTATTATTTTACATTCTCAAAATGTAGGCAAGATTAGGACTACGAACAACAGTGTATCTTTCACCAAGATCAAGGGTCAGATTTTGTTTTTTCAGTAAAAGGCTTAACAGTAAATCTTTTCAGCTGTCTGGGCCTCGCAGACTCCTTAACTGTTCAACTCTGCCCTGAGCACACAGCGCACCTGCAGTCAACATGGACACAGCCCCACTAGGTTCCTTCAAATGCGACCTTACCTAAGGACACAGAAGTTTAAATTTCACACAATTTCTGTATCATAAAATAGAATTTCTTTTGAGCTTTTGGGAAAGCATGTTATATTTAAAAACATAAAAAAACTATCGCTAGCTGCCCCCAGTGTCACAGAACACTGGAACTCCTATCTTGAGATACTTGGGAGAATTTGAATGTATAATAAAAGTTTAAGCTGACAGGTATACTGAGTTGTCCCTACCCAATGTACGCAAGCAATTAAAATATTAGTCTACTTCACAAATATATATATAAATATATGGGAATCAAGAAATTAAAACAAGAACAAAAACACTGAGTTCAAAATTATGGGGAGACGCCCTATTTTGGCAACTCTGGTTAACCAACTATGATTGTGATGTCTAAGCTTTCCTGAGGAGAAAACTACCCCTTTTTCACAGACTAATTTTGTTCATGTAAAGAAAATTACAAGAAATGTAATTTTCAGACATATTGTTTCACAGCTTGGTATGGCTGATATTTCTGCATGTCCTCCGGGGCATGCTTACTTCTTTAGAAATCACAGTTCAGTCATGCTGATTTTTCTACCCAAGAATAGAAAATGTGTGTGCCTTTATCCACACCACCAAGTCCTAATTAAGCATCCATGTTATCACCTTCTTCCTCATACGACTACACAAGAGTGAAACAACTTCTGTCTTCCAAATGACTCAGGAACCTAGCAAGCTGCAAATATTTTGTCATTTGTGATCACAGAACTGGAATGCTTTTCCTATCTTTTATTGAAAATTAGCTCCAGCCCAGAATGCCTGCTTGCATTGCTAGCACACTGGGTCATTATCAAGTCAGACTATTTTAATGACACAAATCTGTTACCCTATTAAAGGTGTTCACTTCTAGGAAAACTTCTCAGCTATTACAGTTGGCTTAGTTAAGTACCTAAAAGCTAAATGATAATGTTGGAGGATAAACTCCAGCTCTGCAATGCAAAATCCACAAGCATTCTCTTAGTGGAATCATTGTACTTACCTACTAGGAATAACAGGAAAAACTCTCAGAGAACATTCCTATATATGCAAACACCTTTCAAGTGGACTAGTCCAAACACTCCCTCATTCACTAAGGAATGACAATATAGTTATCTGAAGCACTCAAGTCTTGGCCCATCACCTCATCAGAAACCCATCCTCAAAATCTGCTTAATGGCATGAGAACCTATGCAGAAGCCAGGGAACAAGAGAGCCATGAACTCCCCACCCAGCCCTGGGTCTAAGCCTCAGCTTGCAGCTGGTTGGAGTCATCTTTCAGGGGGCCGTGTGTGCCTTTCATCTCCCAAAGCACTATCTTACAGCCTCTGGAGATTATGTATGGCACGCTGGCTCAGGTGGAGAGAGGCAGGACCTCACTGCAAAGACGTAAAACACCAGTCCACTGATACGGGAGAAACCTCTGCATTTCTCATCAGCCGCCTGATTTGCAGAAAGCCGTCTTTCTGGAGTTCAGCCAATCACCTCACCTGATGGAAAAATGCTTATAAACTTATAAATCATGTTTGGAATACAATTTATCAGCAGAAAAAAAGAGACTGCTAGCTTCCAACCGCCCGAAATGTAACTGTTTGTATGACTAACAGAGAAGATGAAAGCCTGAAACTGTATTTAAAAGGGCCATTAAAAAGAACCAGTAGTGAAATGGTTTGTTTAGCATTCTAGTTCTGTAATATAGAGATCTAAAATAAAAACAGATAAAGGAAAATGTTTTAATTACAAAGAAATTACAGAACAAAATTAAATGCTACATGAGTATAATAGTTCTAAAAGCTGGCTGGGTGTTGAATCACCCAGGCAGTTTTAAACAAAACCCCAATTCCCAGGCTGCACCTCACGCCAAGTAAATGCAAACCTAGGTGAGGGTAGGAGACTTTCGTATTTTTTAAAGCTCCCTAGGTTATTCCAAGGTTGAGAATTTCTGCACTACAGGATATAAATATGTATTTCTAGTGCTTAGTTTCACAAAATTTACTTGATGGATTTTCTTATTCCTGTCAATAGCCTTTATATTATAGCTGAATGTAGAAAACATGATAAAAAGATATAAAGATTCATATTCACACATAAGCACATGCAAACACATTTTTGTTGATGTAGGCCCTGAATATTAGATAAATCAGAAAAAATGGATGTCTTGGAACTTATATATCTTTTCTAAATCTTTAAAGAATCAAACTCTAGATGAGTCAGCGCCATGTGCGGGCTGACTGGGGTGAGGGGAACCAGATGCCAGCTCTCTCCTGTGAGTCAGTGCCATTTGTGGACTGCAGGGGAGGAGAGCAAGAAGTCAAGAAGCTGAGACCTCCTGTGAGTCGGCACCATGTGCAAGCTGACTGGGGGACAGCCAGATGCCAGTCCCTTCCAGCGTGCAGGCAGGGAGATAAGAAGAGCCAGTGTTCCTCACCCTTCCCCTTTCTCCGTGACCAGTTGATCCGGACAGGCTGTGATTCTATCTAATTGGGTAAAATACAACTTAATGCTATCTTTAGGGTTTTACTGGCTTTGCAGGCCTAAAAAGCTGGTAGTCTGATCACCTACCTATTCAGTGGATGATAATGCACAATACAGCATCAATAGGCAAGTTCCTTCTGAAAGTTGCCACTGTTAATTCTGAAGGTGGCCACTGTTAATTCCCTATTACCTTGTTTTGAAATCCTGTATTGTTCTTTGTTTTGTTTGATTGGGTTTTATTGTTTTATCTTGTTTGATTTTGTTGTATCTAATGGTATGGGCAGCTATTTCAAAGCTAACAAGATACATTATAGTAGCCATTTTGGATTTACTATTATCTTGCCTTGAAGCCCTGTATTGTATTCATTGTTTTGTTTTTATTAGTTCTATTTCTGTTTTGATTTTACTATGTCTGAAGGTATGGGCAGCTATTTTGAAGACAGCAAGAGGCATTGTGGTAACCATTGTTGATTTCCTATTATTTTGTTTTGAAATCCTCCATCACTTACACTATCTTGTTTTAATTGGCTTTATTCTGTTTTATTCTGCTTGGTTTTATTCTAAAATAAAATTTTTTAAAAAACAACCAAACTCTAAAAAACACACATCAAAGATATTTAAGTCATAAAACACAAATTTTAATTACCTTCAGGAACCATTATCCAATAATACATTTAATAGGTGAGATCTCATTCATTACTGTACAAAAAAACAAAAACAAAAGAACCCCACACCCAAAAAACACTAACCAAACTTTGATTAAGACGCGTGCCCTTAGGGTGAGCACTGAGAGTCAGAATGGTTTCTATCGGCAGCACTTTGAGGTAGCACATTTCATACAGTAAAAGAAGTTGCAGAGTTGCTCTGTAGTTTCTCCTGGACACAAAGGTAGAAGCCATCAGCTTGGCACATGGTAAAGGCAAGGAAATCTGTCCGCACTCACTGCCAGTCTCCGCAGCCCAAACACACTCGGCCTTCCCTCTTCCAGATTTGTGCCTTGTGGGTTTCTACAAACCCAAAGGCTTCTTTCCTTCCTTTTGGGGGGCATCATCCCAGGTGGAACCAATTTCATTGGCAAATGCAATCCTCACCCACAAGACACAAAATTCCAGGGAAAGGGAAACTGGGCATCACTCTGCTCTTCTCAATTGTCATTAGCAATTTAGGTAAGAGTGACTCACTCCTCTAAGGTTACAAAAGGATTCATTTCCCAACATTCCCTCTATGATTCTGGTCCTTAAGAGGCTCCTTCTTCCCATCCTGGATATCATCATTTTGGGTTACCATTAAGCTTTTGGGATTTTCCTGGTAGGATGGTGAGCAGAGAATCTTTTTTAAAACACACAAACACACCCACACACCCGCACCCACACAAAAACAATGAAAAACCCAGGTGCAAGAGCAACATCAAGAACAGACTTCCTCTGTGCAAGTTAAAATGACACAAGTTTGGAGTTCAGGAAAACAGCCTGCTTCTTAAAAAAAATAAAATGCTCAGCTCAGCTCTGCATTTTGAACACAAATATACAGTCAAAACAGGCCAAGGATTAAAGCTGCAAAATGATCCCAACAATCTCAGACTTAATACAGGTCAAATTTTTGTCCAATAGTCACAAATTAAAGGGATTACTAATCCCTTAAAAGCCCTTTTGCCCCAATGTACTTCCTGTTTGAAAGTTGCACCCTTAAAAGTAATCAATATACAAATGAATAAAAATAGCACATGTCCAGGCAAAAATGGGCATGAGCTGGGCCTGAGATGCCACTTAAAACTGTCATTCAGCATCACAGAAAATCTGCAATGGTTGCCTGGAAACAGGGCCCCAGGGATTGCTGAGCATCACGTCCACCCTGGTAAACTGCCACACGACACAACTGAGGGGCAGACTTCAAGTACACAAGGTGATGGTCCTCTAAAGAGCCCAAGATGACACTCGGAAGCCCCCATCCACCTTAGCACATCCCATTTTCCAAAAGTCAAACAATGCTGACGGTCATCACCAAATCCCAAGGCGCCAGGTGAGGAACAGGAGAGGCACGCTCTGAAGACACCAGCCTTACAGTCTTAAACGTCTGTACAGCTAGAAGGTGTGTAAGCTGGCATTCAAGCAACCTCTCTGAACTCTTTCTCTCTTTAGTGTATCAGACAGAAAAATGGTTCTGTTGGGTTAACAGTGTCATTTTAAAATGCCATAAATTAAATAAGTTAGTTCACATTTTGTTTCCCAGCACTTAAGTTACAATCAGTCTCTAAAGCACTTTAGAAGCTTGCTTTAACAGCTCCAGGTCTCTTCTGCGGACACTGTCGGTCCGGGGACAGCCATAGTCATCCAGCTGTAAAGGTATGAACTGTTCGAACACCCCAAGGCCCTGTCCAGCAGGACTGGTAAACAGCTTAGTCCATGATGGCTTAAAGTTTCCGCTGAATCCCAAAAATATGATGCTCCCTGAAACAAATAAAAAGTTCAGTTTGTATAGCTACTTCTGGCCCGATAATGCAGGTGAGTCAGAGTTGAGAAAAACAAAGACAGCTCTATAGATATTCCACACCCCCTCAGCTCAGCAAACTGACTCCTCCCACCCAAGCAACAAACCACATCCCTCCACGCCTCCTCTGGTACCGGCCCCTGATTTAGAAATCATCTTAATGGCACTCACTCCAGCCAAACAAACTCATAAAAATTTAATCTAGCAGCTAAATTTCACCATCAAAACGCACATGCTGCTGGTCTTGTAAGAACTTCAAGAATAACACAAATACAAACCTTTGTTATAAAGATGAGCCGGTCTGGCTAATCCCAGAGGTATTAAGGAATCTGAAATATTCAACTGCTTTATTTCTTCTCTCGTACTCAACAGAACTATTGACCTGTATGTGAAAGTTAGACAATCAGAGCCAATTTCAGTCACTATTGAGTAATTGAAGGCAGTACTGAGATAACAGATAAAGGCAAATACAAGGAGGAAACCACCGAGGTGTTTTTTCATCCGTCTGGCACTAGCTCAATGCCTTCTCATGTCGCTATCGCAAGGGAAACCAACGGAGTAAAACCTAAACATAGGGAAAGCAAATGCACTTCATTCAGGTCAGCTGGTCTAACGGGTGTTCGGAACTTGGATCTTTTAAGGACGAATCAATTGTTTATGGAAGGCTAATTTTGTTTGAGTTCTGCTGCTCTGTTGCCTATGTACTATTATCTATTAAATGAATGTGTAAACACACTTCTAAACAATAAAAATAACACCTCAACGTACAGATCAGAGGTAGGGTGCTTGTCTAGCCAGATATGATCTCCAAGACTGCAAGAAATAAATTAACAGATAAATAAATTAAATAAAAGCTGTTCTCAAGTCTTAAAAATGTTTAGGTTTTCAATCACCATCTTTTTTTTTTTTTTAATTTTGAGATGGTTTCTTTTAAGTTATACAGGCTGAGCTCAAACTTGCCACCCTTTTGCCTGAGGCTCCCAGGTAGCTGGGATTGCAGGCATACACCACTTAAGCTGGCATCTGTAGCACAGTAAATAATAACACAATACTCCGATCTGTTTGTGGACTCTGATTGCTTCATGGCATACTTATTATGGCTTCATGGTTTTTTATATATCTGATAAAGC
The DNA here is from genome assembly GCA_004027455.1 of Hydrochoerus hydrochaeris. Taxonomy (NCBI): domain Eukaryota; kingdom Metazoa; phylum Chordata; class Mammalia; order Rodentia; family Hydrochaeridae; genus Hydrochoerus; species Hydrochoerus hydrochaeris. The sequence goes on from PVLA01009008.1 coordinate 55,442, forward strand.
AAACCCCTTGTGTTATTATAATTTACTTAAGAAAAGTGTACCACTCTCCCACATTCATTACCCCAGATGAACTACTGTACTGACTACCATTTATCTCCATTACTGAAAATGTGTTAAATTTGTGTTTTAATTTAGGTAGAAGGACAGCTTTACAACATTAACCTTCTATCCAAAAAGAGACAATTTCTCCTCTCATTCAGTCCTTGCTGGTGACTCAGTCAGAATCAGGGCAGAGGGCCAGTCACAGCAAGCCTGCAGACCTGACCTTCTCCACCGAGTCAGAATCCCTCAGTCCAGGCCCAGATCATGAGGTCATACGCACACACAGGCATGTGGACGCATGCTCACACGTGTACCTTCAACCTCTGTAGAAATCACAGTGGCCCATTTTTTCTCAATACTTTGTTAAAAGGCAACATACAAGACACATTCCTAGTTGTGTAACACACTTAAGTTTTTGCCAACTAGACACACTTGTATAGCCAGCAACAGCACTGCCAGGCTCTCAAAAGCCTTTCCTCTTAAATCTACAGGGTTATTTTTCAGGAGTACTATGTTGTCCTAAATATTTTTAATGAGATTTGTATCCTGCACTGCTTTAGAGGAAGATTCCCCTGTACTTGTCTTGACCCAGAAAACAGTTACTGCTGGCCCTCCAAAGCTACAAGTTCTACATACAGGAGTTCAATCGGTCACAGATAAAGCCTATTTGGAAAAAGAAACTGTTTGAACATGAACACATTCTCCCTTGAGACTATTTCCTAGATAATACCTTAAATCAACTATATATATAGTATTTACCCAGTACTAGGTATTACACATGATCTAGAGATGATTTAAAGTATACAGATGGATGTGCACAGCGTATATGCAAATATTACATTGCTTTTTATGTAAGGCATTAGGAGTATCTGCAGGAGGTCCTGGAATAGTCACCTCAGGGATGGACACAGAAGGGTGACTGAATACATATATGAGGAAAACTGCACCAAAATAATACAAAGACTTCATGGGACTTGCTGAGATCTGGTTCTGTAATCTACACACAACATAAATGATCACATCAACTGAAAACCTGTCAAAAGCTAGACAGGTCTTTCTCCCTGGAAAGCTTGTTTCTCCCTTACTGGATGCATTTAATATCTGCATCGAGGCTAAGGTGCAGCAAGAGCCGTGAATTCATCTCTTTGTGCCAGGCAGTTTATTCAACCCAGGAAAAGAAAGGTTTTTCTCCCATGTTCCGCACCCCCAGAGATCCACAACACAAAAACTCAGTGCTCTTAAAAGAAAAACCAGACACTTAACCCCTTACAAATCAATTTACCCTCTTCCAGTCATTCCCAAGCGATCCAGGCAACAATGTCCTAAATCTCGGCCACAGTACACTGCTGGCGGAAAAGCTGTTGCTGGGCCACAGCAACAAACGTTAAAACCGCCTGGGAGATCCGTTCAGGGCAATAAGAAGTCTTCTGAGTAAGACGAGTATAAAGTTAGTCAATTTTATACTAAAAAGGGAGTGTAATGTTCCAAACAATAGTTTTTCTCTTAAGAGCCTTCCTACCATTTGCCAATCTCTTAAAATCCAATCTCTGCCACTGATTCACAGTAATTACTTGTCCATGATGAGCACCTTGGTTTACACAGGTCACCCTCTGATGGAGGCGAGGAAGAGATGGCTGCCTTCTGCAGAGCCATGAGTATCCATGTATAGGAACCAAGGTTTAGGGGTACCCAGGGGTTATCTATGGGGAAGACTCCTCATCTTCTAAGGTGGTCAGTCCCCGATACCAGGTAGCTTGACCTACCTTGGAGGGATGCTTGTTGTCAAATAGTCTTTCATGCCATCAACATCAGCAAGAGAAAAAAACTTTTTTTCTATCAACCGGAAGGGAATGCTGCATGCATCCACAATGAGGAGGAGGACGCCCGCGCGCTGGAAGGGGAAGTCGGTGCCGTTGACCTGAGAATGCAAACACGGTGTCTTCCATCATCTGCATTTCTGGTGTATCTCCAGGATGACTTTCCTTCCACTCCCTTTCGAGCCCAGGATTCAAACAATAGCCCCAGGATTCAAACTGTGGGTCTCATGCACTCTTTCCCCCCACTGTGCCTGCGTTCCTCTTGATTCTGCCTCTACTGTAGCTCTTTGCTGGTGAGACAACAAGGTCTGAGCAAGGCATGGCCATCTCCACTCAGCTGAGCTGGGTGACTGCAGAGCTCCTTCCTTCCTTCCTTCCTTCCTTCCTTCCTTCCTTCCTTCCTTCCTTCCCTCCCTCCCTCCCTCCCTCCCTCCCTCCCTCCCTTCCTCCTTCCCTCCTGTACACACATGCATGTGTGCAGCCTCACTTTTAGTCAGGAATCAAGACTTGGCTTCTGTACTACACTCGTATACCAACATGATTTGACACGAGACACTCCCTCCTCCTGTTAAAGTTTACATTTGGAATATTATAGAAGTCAAACTGATTTATCTCCTTTGGTCCAAATACAGCTCTTCTAATATGAAAAAGGCAAAGTGGCCCCCTTACTGAGAGTTAAAGTACAAGGTATGACCAACATTCTGCTTAGCAACTACTGTGAGCTGAATATCCACAACCACCCTCTTTAAATTAATGGTTTGTGATCTTTTCAAGAAAGAAGAACTTCAGACACTTCCAAATATGATTAATTCCTCAGTCACAAAAGGAAAACAACAAAATACAATAACTGACTAGTAACTCATAAGCTCCATTTCTGAGCTGTAAAATTATACACTATTCTAAAGGTTGACAAAAGAAATGCTCTCACTAAACTTGTCCTTCTTTGGCAAAATTGTACATAAATTTTATTTCTCTTCACTACTGATCTCACCTGAATTCAAAAAGGCTTTGTTAGTCATACTCAAATTGCTTTAATCCAGTGAAAAGTACTGTAAGTCCTGAGGTAAGTGTCAAAAGATTACGAGTGATTCCCTCATGTTCAAAGGATCTAAATACTTACAATTGAGCTATATTTGAGAAAAACTATATAATGATCCTCCAACATACTCAAATTGTCCTTATGAAAAGCACCAAAATAGCTTGCTGGTTAAAGCAAATGAATCTTTCCACAAAAACTAAAACAGAGCCCAAGTGCTAGGAAAAGGTGTACAAGGTATGCGAATGCGTGTGAAAAGTACTGGTGATAAACACGACAGTGCCCTGGTGTTCTGTGACTCTTCTATGATCCCAGGCCCCTAACATGCAGCAAAGGAGTCAAATGACGACTTCAGACCATGAGGCATCATGTGCCTGAGCCTTTGGCTTTGGCCAAGCAATACCTTCAGGTATCCAGGGGGCTTTCAGAGTGGAGGGCGCCTCATTGCACACCTGCCTCCTGCAAGCTCGGTGCCCCCCCAGTCATGGCACCAGCAGGCTGGGGTCAGATGTGTGCACAGCTGTACACACTGGGCTGAGCTAGCGAATCTCACAGACAGGAAATTACATCTTGAGCACCTGACAAAACGAAGGACTGCAACAGAGGGGAATTGATGTAAAACATACACTTGAAGGACGTCTGTCTGTAAACGGGTATCTTTTATTTAAGGTAACATTCAAACCCCAGAGCTAGACAGTGGTAAAGTTGTTAAAATATGAATGTACTCCGCACCACCCAGCTGGATAACTGCAATGGTTAAATGGTGAGCTTCAGGTATGTGTACCTTACTTTAAGAATAAAGTACAGGGGAAGAAAAGATGAAAATTCAGTTTCTCCGCACGTGTATGGATTTGTGATTACGCTGCCAACCACTGGAAAAAAGTGACCTCCTACAGATGATATGCAGATTGGGCACAGGCCCTAGATGGCAGCAAATGAGATGTTTTGGACACTTGCTACCCAAAGGGTACTTTATAGGACAATACCCAGATCAACACAGCTTAGCACAGGTCACAAGCTGCTAACTTGCCTCCAAGCCCAAATTCGAATGTTGACATGAAACTCATGTCTGTACTTCCACTAATTCACTTAGAAAAGGCAACACTTCAAATCTGTATTTATTTTTTACCTAAAAACGAAAAGGTAAGATGGTTTAAAAGGCTAAAGAAATTTTTCTAACTCTTCATTTACCATATCTTAATCCACTAAAGATCTTACTTTTAAGTTTAAAAAACCATGGTCAAACACCACTGTTCTTTTTGTAACCAAAGATGCCTCTCCCTTTTATAGAAATGAAACCTGAGTTAGATAACACTCAGTGAAGAGCAATGTAAGTACATTTCAAATTAAGCGCTAGGCATACAGCTCAGCAGCACAGCGCCTGGCTGGCAAGTACGAATGCAAGGTAGTGAGTTTGATTCCTGATGCCAAAACTAACTAACTAACTAACTAACTAACTAACTAACTAACTAATAAATTTCAACATTAGCCTAAAAGCAACCGGTAGGGCTGGGGATATAGCTCAGCAGTATAGCACCTGCCTGGCAAGTGCAAGATAGTGAGTTTGATTCCTGGTACCACCCGCCCGCCCAAAAAAGCAATCAGTAAATACAACCTACTCAGAAAAAAATTTCATTAATTTATTTCAAGACAAAAACGTTTAGAAGACATCCATAACTCTCTTGTACTGCTTGCCACCAATAATCGACAAGTGATTACAAACTAGTGACTGCTGCCAGAGCTCATTTATGTCATCAAGGTGAACAGCAAAAGCCAGAAGATGCAGCAGTGTAGACAAATCCTATGGTCTGAGTGTGCGTGTCCTCCCGACTCACGTGGTGAAGTCCCAGTCCCCTTAGCGAAGGTGTGAGTAGGCGGGGCATTTAGGAACTAATTAAGACACGAGGACAGTCTTCATGAGTGGGATTAGAGCCCTCGCAAAAGAAGGCTACGAGAGAGCTCTCGACCCTTCTACTTCCATCATGCATGCACAAAGCTCTGAACAGGAAGTAAGCCCTTACCAGACACACCTGCCAGTGCCTTCATCTTGGATTTCCCAGCCTTTGGAACTGCTGTTTATAAGGCACCCAGGCTATGGCACTTGGTCACACATCACAAAGGGACTAAAACAACATCAGAAAGTACTTACAGAAACAACAGACTGCTCTCCACGGTGGGCTTCTGCTTTACTGGGTGACCGGAACTGCACGGGGAGGTAGCTCTTGTGAGGGTCACTGGTAAACACCACCTGGACAGGAGTAAGGTTCATGTTTAACATAACTGCACCCTGCTCCCAAGGGGGCCTTCAAAGTGCACTCATTATATCAATGCTAATAAAACTGACTGGACGTGGGCTGGGATGTAGCTCAGTGGCAGAGTGCTTGCCTGGCTATGCCAGGTCCTGAGTTTGAGCCCTAGTGCTGAAAAACAAAAAGAAAAACAAGCAAAAAATCCTTTCCAATGCAAATGGCAGCCTAAGCCCATCTTTCTCTTCCTACTGTTTAATGCCACCACCCAACAAAAAACAAATGAGAAAGCGGTAGAAAGAGTGAAAAGATAGTGGAAGATGAAATGCTGTTTTCTCGAATCATTAATGAAAAGATGTAGACTATGTATTTTTGTATAATTCTTGCTTTTAAAAAATCCTTAATGGAACCCCAATGTGACCATCTATCAGTCACCTGTGGGGCTGCAGAAGCACAGACTGAGCCCTACCCTCCACCCTCGAATGGCTGACTCAGTATGAGTGGGGGGACCCAACCTTGAGAACCATTTCTCTGAGTCTGTATGTGTTTTCTGTAATGACTAAACATGAATCAGTGCTGTACTAGCACAGCATTGCTTTGTCACATGGAACTGGTCTGATGTCCTCCGGAAACCTGTAAGGATACACAATTTTGACTCCTACTTTGGGTTTATTTTCATCTGGGGATGAGAGGGAATTTTATTTATGGTGTTAGGGATGAAACCTAGGGCCTCGCACATGCAAGGCAGCTGCTCTACTACTAAGCCAGACTGCCACTTCTAACCAGTCAGCCTGTATTTCTACTTACAAGGAAATATTAATAACACAGACTTTAAAACAAAGTGGGTTTGGGCAGCTAATTCAAAGGTAACAAGATATATTATGGTAGCCATTTTGGACTGATTTACTATTATCGTGTTTTAGAATCCTGTACTGTATTCATTGCTTTGTTTTTATTGGTTCTATTCTGTCCTGTTTTGTTTGATTTTACTATGTCTGATGGTGTGGGCAGCTATTTTGAAGACAACAAGAGACATTATGTGGCCACTGCTGTTTCCTATTGTCTTGTTTTGAAATCCTGTATCACACTGTTTTTGTTTTGATTGGCTTTATTCTGTTTTATTTTGCTTGGTTTTATTTTCTTTAAAATAAAAAAAGTAAAAAAAAAAAAAAAATGAAAAAACAAAGTGGCTTTCTACCTTAAAAACTTTTTTTCTTTAAAGAAATAATTCAAGAATTCACCCTTTCTATGATCCAGTGGAAGCCATGCGGGTCCCAGGAGGAGAAACAAGAAGTCACTTCACCCTTCCTGTGAGCCAAATGGCATGCAGGTTGGGGGGCCAGAACACCCTCCTTCCCCACCCCCACCTCCCACTCCCAGTAACTACCAGCTAGCTGATTTGGAGGAATGTAGGCTGAACTGTTAGCAACTGGGGCACAAACACAATTTAATACTTATATTGTTTGATTATCTTCACAGGCCTACAGCCAGCAATCTAAACTCTTTTGAAAGGATAATATATAACAACTATGAAGGATTGTCTTCCGTCTTGCTTTTGAAATCCAGTAATATATTCTCACTGTTTTGTTTTGTTTCATTTTATTCATTGTTCTGTTTTGATCAGTTTTATTTTGTCTTGTTTAACTTTATTATGTCTGATGGTGTGGGCAGCAATTTTAAAGATAATAAGAGGCATGATGGTAGCCATGGTTGATTTCCTATTATCCTGTTTTGAAACCCCGTATCACTTTCACTGTTTTGTTTTGATTGACTTTATTCTGTTTTATTTTGTTTGGTTTTATTCTCTTTAAAAAAAATTTAAAAAGAAAGAAAGAATGAATCCAAGGCTGAGAAGGCAGTGCGATGGCAGTACACCTGCCTTGCATGCTCAAGGATCTGGGATCAATCCTAAGACCATTAAAAAAAAAAGTAAAAAAAGTAAACAATTTTCATATGTGCTGCATTTTTTTTGAGAGGTAACAACAGAACAGGTCATTTTTGTATCACTTTTTGACATGTAACCCTAATAAAATATTTTAACAGTCACAAGTCTGGGAACTAATTAATGATCACCAGCACAGCTACCTCTAACTTTGAAGTGTATAAAACATACAGCCAATCAGAGTCAACTGGTGTATCACAAGGGAGAAGTACTTTCAACACGAATTTGGACTTCTTCTGAGCACCCCATTCCACACTGGGTGGAAATTCAGACTAAAGTACCATAAACTGGAAATGCGGATGCTTCAAAGAACAGTAGCGCGACCTCAAGGAAACCCTCTTATTCTTCCTGCCGAGGCAACCCCCCGCCCTTTACCTGGTGGGTGCCACAGCCCCGGCAGAGTCCTGTGAGCATCGAGGGCATGCGCCTGACTGCAGACGGCTTCTGGTAATACTGTGGATACGCCTTGGCCATGCAGTTACTGATGTCTTTTGAGTCCGTTGTCGCCTGAATCTTGACTCTTTCACATCCCTGAGATGAACAGTAACTGTGGCCGTCCCTGTGGCTTTTGGCTTTGAGATATAGAAACAGTAACCTGCAGAAACAGAAACCAAACCATGTGGTGTCAGATCTCCTTCTCAGAACTAATAAAATCCCTCAGGCTGACTCATGGCAAAAAGGAGATTCCTCCAATAAATAACTTTTCCTTTAAAAAGAAATAAATTATAAACTTAATAAAAGGGTTGCTTTTTTTCCTATCCTCCAAGGGTCTTCAGTCAAAGACCCTTGGTGCTGCTATGGAAAATATTTTGATACCTGGATTTAGTCACTCTGGAAGATATCAAAGTTAATTTCTGGTTTAAATTAGTTCGCCACATAATTTGAGAGTACAGAATTTGGCATGGCTCAAAAGTCCTTGGAAAACTATATACTTATGTTGAGTTTAGGACTCGGTAACTTAATGTGGTTTATTCTTTTGTTGTTGTTGTCCATAAATCATTTTGGTTTAAGGCACAAAACTTAAAATACTAAAATCGCAACCGTGCTTTTTTTGGCTAAAGCCAAGGACCATCTCAATTCAATTCTTGTGTTTTCCAAGAGCACATGGATCCAGGGTCCTTCTGTCTGTAACTTGGCCCTAATCAGGCTAAAAAACAATCCCATCCGTTCTGAATTATTTTCTTACTGCCAAGATGAACAAAAAAATCTAACTTCCAGGCAGCAGTCCAATGTCCATCTGCAAACACAGCTTTTCTAAACCAAAGGAACTCAAGATCCGAAAGGACTTGATAAAATGTGATTACCAGAAATCAAGAATTCATATTTTAATTAAAGAGGTCAATGAGCAATGTGCAGTTGCAATTACAAGATAAAAAATCAGCAACTGTTTCAACATCCAGTGACTTTATTAGAGACATGTTAAGGAAAGACGTAGATATAACAGGGCATAGCCTTTTTGATAGACAGTTAAAACAGAACAAACAAATAAAAACAGATCTTCAGAGCATTGACGGTTTGTGAAATGCCCAGACCAAAAAATACTTCCTGCCTCTTTCTACAGGTAATCATTAATTTGCGGTCCCAAGAATGTCCTTAACAAATTTAGGTATTCTACTTATTTCTGGGGAAAAGCAACAAGGAATGTATTCTGTCATCCACAAAACAGAAGCGCGGGTAGGTTGTTCACGTCTACGCGAAACTGAAAACCAGTGATGAGTACAAGAAAACGTTGACGCTGACATTGGTGAGCAAATGCATTGAGATGAAGGCTCACTGGGTACTTAATGACTGCGCCCTAACTTCCCTCCCCGAGTCAGTCTCACTGCCCATCTCCCGACACACACCATGCAGTTCTTCCAGGCCTCCACACATCTGGGCATACTGCTCATTCCTCCTGATACCTTACCCCCTTTTTCTGCCTAACTGCTCCTCAAGATTCAGCTCCAGTATCACCCTCTCAGGAAGTCATTGGTTTATTTAGGGTGAATTTAGAGTTCCCCACAAAGGCACATTAAATATCTTATGCTATAGCACTTACAGCATTGAAACCTTTCTCTTACCAATTACTTGCTTTGCATGCCCTTCCATGGATGAATTTGCAGAAGAAATGCCTCTTATTTACATTAATACCTTGAAAGTACCTAGACCACAGCACGTAGGAGGAATGTCCGCTTAAGGATGGAGGGCTGAAGAGAGCAGGCTCTTGCTGCAGTAGTACAGAAGACTGAGCCTACCAAAGCCCCCAGGCTGAGAGACTGTCACTGCACAAAAGTGACAAAGCCAGCAGGACTCCAGGAAAACAGGATTAAAATTAAAAAGAGCAAAGGTGCAGCTGAGAGAAAGTTGAAAGCAAATATGCCACAGTTATACAGTGATTTTTACAAGTTCAAGGTCAACCTTAAGTCAGCAGGAAGAGAAAATTGAGTTTTCATTAAAACATGAACTCCGTCCTTCCCGTGTAGTATGTCACTGTCTTCAGAGTTGTTATGGGAAAAATTATCTTGATTTTCAACTGAGCTTACTGGTTCACTCACAAGGATAAATCTCTCCTTCCAAATTGCCTTAATAGGTAAGCAGCAAACATCTCCATTCAATTCTGTCTGCCAGCTATAATTACACGTCATCCTGGCGCTCCCTGAAACCCCTAATAACGATGTGCAGAGAAGTACCTACATCAGCTGCTTTTTCTAACAGCCCTCACACCATGGTCTATTCTTAGCTACTCTGAAGAACTAGTAATTTCACCATTGAAGAAAAATAGCATTGATTCTTATTCCCTGGCTCCACCGAATTACCCGGTGCTGGAGTCAAAGTAGAATTTCCTCTCGGCCTGCTTCCTCTGCAGCTCCTCCAGGGAATGCACAGGCTGGTAGTCCTCGCTCCTGGATAACGAGCCATTCTGCCGCTGCAGGAAGCCAAAGGACACCTGGAAAGTCGTGTCTGCTGGGTAGCAGAGGCCGACCCGAATCCAGTCATTCCTTTCGAAGGGGAGACAATCAAAACATTAATTCTCCCCAGGATTCTGGGCATTACACCTTACATAAATTTTACTCACGAATGTTGAGCTACTAACAATGGAAACAGTGAAACCTTGACATGCTAACCAGTCAGCCATCTTTGTTACCCAGATTTCTCTTATCACTAAATGTCAAACAATAATACAACACACCGAAAAATTAGTTTCAACAGAATTGGAGGAATATGAATGGAAGCTGGATAAAGTGTACTGAAATACTGCGAATGGTTAAGGAAGGAAGAAGCTGAGATGGTCGGCTACATACACCAAAATGAAAACACAGCTTGACAATGGAAACAGGCCCCAGCAAATTCTTCATTCTGAAGAACTTTTTTGTTTATAAATATATTGCTACCTTTTTAAATACTATTAAGATGAATTTCTAGTGGCAAAATTACTGAATATAAAAGTATATGCCTTTTGGAAGCTTCTGATGTACACTACTAATTTACCATAGCATTTTTTTTTTACAACCCGTTTTTTTTTTTTTGTACCAGGGTTTGAACTCATGACCTCATGCTTGTCAGGCAGGTGCTTATGTCACTGAGCTAAATCCCCAGCCCATAGCATTTTTCTTAAAGTTCTTGAGCATAAAACTAATTCTTTGAAAATGTTAAAACGTTAAAATCTTCTCTATTTTCTTTTTTTGACTATTTAGCAACTGAATCCTTTTCCCTGAGCAGTTCAACAGCACTTAGTATATTCAATGAGGTTGTGCACACATTAGCACTGTCCATTTACACAATTTCCCCGTCACTCTAAATAACCTCCACACAATATGTAACAGGACCGTAAAACTGTTCATGCAAGTTTTGCCCACACAAGTTTTATTATTCTAGAAAGTAATTGGAAATATGGACAAAAGAAGATATTCTATGAGGTAATGCTTATACTAACAAAAAGAAACAAGGACTTTCAATGGTTACATTCCTTCTTCTGATTGGAAAGATTACAGATTATTTCCATTGTTTATTTTCTTTACCATGATCATGCTGAAATATATCTTTTATAACTATTAAAGTATTATTTCTAGAAGTAGAATGATGACAGACTCTATGCTCTTCCTATAGTTAACACTAAATTCTGAGGAAAAAATGATCCATCTCTTCTCCCCTTTGAATCTGCCCAACACGTAATTTTTATACTTTTAACTTATTAAAAAAGGAAAAGATGACTGGGGCAGGCATTGGGGTGCCCACTCATAATCCCAGCACTCAGAGGCTGAGGCAGGAGGATCACCTCGAATTTGAGGCTAGCCTGGGGTACACAGTGAGTCCAGGCTGGCCGGAACTACATAGTGAGACCCTGTCTCAAAAAAGAAAACAGAAAACAAAAGGAAGGGATGGCTACATTTCCAGCCCATGTGGATGTAGGAAACTTCTAGGCTCAGTCTTTTTTCACTTCAGAATGTTTTTACTTCCTTGCTAGTTGATGAAATGCATGATGGCACTTTGTAGAACCCGCATCTGATTTTATTGTAACCTCTCACCTCAACCTCAAAATCCTTCTCAAAAAAAAAAATTTTTTTTTTTATTATTTTGGGGATTGAACCCAGAGCCTCACAATTGCTATCCAAGTGCTCTACACCAGTGAGCTATACCTTAGCCCTGTCCATCTGTCCATCTGTGCAAGACAAGGTCTCACTAACTTGCAACTCTCCTGCCGCAGTCTCCTGAGCAGCTGGGGTTGCAGACTTGCATCACTATCCCTGGCATCAAGGTAACTTTTTGGAATACTGATCCCTCTTTGATATTTCTCCTCCATCCTCCTATCATTTACTTCTTTCGTTGACTTCTCTGCACCTCTACCCAGATTAGGCTTTAAGAAATAATAAATCTGAATGTTTTACCATATAAAACACTAAATGGTCAGGCATGGTGGCATGCACCTATAAAAAGGACAAAAGAATCCTTTTGTGTCACGACACAAGTGTCAGATACCTGGGATCTGTGTCCCAATTTTCACCTCTTACCCATAGCAGATGTTATGGATCAAATCTACTTTCTTCTGTTGAATCTAAATTTGGCCTCAAAAACCTTTCATTTTATAGAGATCATCTAATAAACCATATGAGACTTCTTCCTGTCCTACATGGACAGAACTAAAGCATTCAGCAGACACTGACCTACTACTCCATGGTTTTCTGTACACAGAGAACAATGCTTTCAACATGAGAGGACTCAATCTGTACAACCTCTTCATTCATCATCAAGGAACACACAGCCTCTCCACCTCTCCACCAAAGTGGCATTCTTCATAGGAAGTACTACTTTTTAAAATTATGATGATTAGCAAATATTAACAGTACAAAATAATGGGTTTCATCAAGACATTCTTAAAATGTTACTCTTTTTACCCACTAAACCACTGTTTGCTTGCACGCCGGAAATGACAGTCACAGAAGCCTACTTGTTGAAGTTCACCAGGTACAGGAAAGTGATCCGGGGTGCCGGCCCGTTCCAGTGCACAGTGTAGCCCTTCTCCAGCATGATCACCGGCTGGTACTGCGGGAAGGCGGCCCTCTGGTTAATGCCCCGGAGCACCATGGGGCGGGACGGGTACTCATCTCGCACGATGGTCATCGTAAGGTTCTGCGTGCTCCACGTCTGCACATACACCTTAACAAATTAAAAATTTAAAAATTAAGAAAGGAAGGGAAGATGACAGGCGTTTCTTCCCAGCATGCAGTCAAGGTCTGTCTTTGAAAAGAGACATTCTGTGACCTGCACTAAAGTCAACAGGCAGCAGCTACCTGCGTCCTAAGCCACGCTTACAGCCTGCTTAAACCGGGCATGGCACACACACTCTGCATTCCGCCTGCCAGGCTCCTTGCCATCAGCTCCGTCACCGCGAGCCAGCTTGCTCACCAAAATACAAAACGCATGCGGTCAGTGCGATCCCTATATCTGAGGAACGTACATACAAAATTTACTAAATTAATGGGAAAACTGATACCACCCACTAGTCAAATCTAAGACTTTCCATGAGATGGAAAATTTATGTATGTTAGTACTCTGGCTTTCAATTTTCCATGATCTACTTTAGTCTGAAAAGTCAACTTTCACCCCTTCAGGGAAAAAAAAAAAACCTATAAAATCTTCTGCAGCAACTGGAAAAACATAATAAGCCGAGACAAATTTGGAAATCCTGAATTTATTCCAGTGGCATTTGAGCCACTTTCTATGCCAAAACAAAACCTCCCACAAATTCATCCCCTGAAAGAAGAGCCTCAGAACAATCTCCTCAAACAGATCAGCATCCAGTAACTAAATTCTCCAGATGCATCTAGACGTTTGCAGAATATTTACAATTGATCTACATTCTATAATTTTGTCCTCAACAGGTCCTTTGAGCCAGGAAAGCATCTTTACTCTCCTTGGCATGTGATTAATACTCTCGACTGATTACCATTTTAAGTTTAAAATACGTATGGGAAACATGCTTTTAATACTGTCTCCACATAGATACATATTTGGTATGCATTTTAATGTATAACTTTCTTAAATATAGTCCTATTTAACATATATTTCATATGCAAGAAAGAGGCAGGCAGACAGACATATGCGCCTCTAGCCCCTTCTAGCCTGGGGATGATTTGTGGGGGTGACGCAACCTTAACTCTCCCTGCTGCCCTCTTTCTTCCTGGGCACCTTTATCCCTCACATCGCCAAAGAGCAAATACTCCCTTTAAAAACACTTACAAAGAGCTGAATAAGGTCTGCTCTATCTTGAGATCAAATTGCTTCCATCTTTTGCCTACATTATTTCTAGGTAACAGCAAATGGCTGCAGGTCTGGGCTTCCACCCACATTACAATTCTCAGGAGAGCGTATCTGACCCCTAGTTCTACTATTCGCCATCTCCTGGAGGTATTAGATAACTTGCTTCTTTCTCCAGCTACATGTAAAAATAGAATTACTGCTCTGCTTGGTATGGAGGAGAGTAGGTTCACATTTCAAGTAACCAGAAATTCAAAGGATTGGAGAATTTATTGACAGGTGAATAAATGAAAAAGTACATTGATAGCTAGTGACAATAATTTATAAAAATTATGAGCTACTGCACTGGGCATTTTATAGACAAATTTATAACTAATAATTTAGAAGATAAAAAGTTTTCACTAGTGAGCGTCTACCGCGTTCAGAGAGACAGCAGGCAGATACCTGCACGCCCGGGAATACACACGCTTGGCTAGAAATTCAGTGACTCCCGCAGCTACAGAAATGCAAAAGGCCTTTTATCTTTGTTTTTGCTTTAGTTTTTAATTCTAGAATGGCCAAAGATTACTGAGCAAAGGTGGGAAAACATGATTGAAGCAGAGGCAATTCTGATGAAGAATCAAATGACATCACACTACTTTTTACACGGTAGCTAATTCTCCATCCCTCCTTGCTTCTCCAGGTCTTAGTCGTATTTTTTTTTCTCCTCTCATGGGAATAAGAAATCACTCAACAAAGAAGCTACTATCCTCATTAAAATAAACAAGAAACACTGTCTCGTCTTTATCCCTTTTAAGCTCTTTGTCTTGTTTACAGATAAGAATCTGAACTTATTTTTAATGCTTTTAAATGTGAGAGTAACACTGTATAGCAGTGTGATTCAGAGTCAGAGCAGTGCTGAAACCTGCGCTGCAGAGCTCCATCCATGGGAAGAACGGTGGGGTTGGGCACAGCGGTGCATGCCGTAATCCCAGCGCTGGAGGAGGCTGAGGCAAGAGGCCTCCAACCCTGAGCCCAACCTGGGAAACTCAATGAGCTCCTATTTCAAAATAAAAATAAATAAATTAAAAATTTTAAAAGGGCTCAGGGTGAAGGTCCTGGATTCAATCTCTAGTACTATCAAAAAAATAAAAAGCTAAGATCATAAAAACTATGTCAGACTCTGGGGGCTCAGAAGTCACAAGCAGCATCCCACGAACACACGCTTGGTAGCGTAGTAAGGGAGGTGGGGGGGGCAGGCCCGCAGCACGGTCCTCCCCCAGGAAGAGCCCAAGAGCGCACAGAAGGGCATCTGAGCACACAGAGGAGACGGGCTAACCGAATCCACTGCTCGGCCTCCCTTCCTTTATTCTCCTGACAGTCCATTGTCTAAAATCAGCTCCCTCTGAAATTCTGGGCAACGGGAGCACCCGCCGTGTGACCGCCCCCATCCACCCAAACCCGTCTGCGGAAACCCCTGTGCCCGCAGCACCGGCAGCGGCAGCACCGCCATGCAGTCGTCAGGCCACGCACTGATGCCCGCGGCATCAGCACAGCCCCACAGGGGAGCAGCCGCTGCCGCCCTTCGCACTTGCCAGAGTGCTCTCCACCGGCCCGGCGCGCATTCGGAGTAACACAGCTAGGTGCACACGCAGGGCACTGGCTCTCAAGTCTGTGCTCTTAGCTCCGCACACTACTTCGTACGCCTCTCCTGCGGCGTATCCATTGGTAAACACGCTACTTAACCTCAGAGACACGTTTCCCAGCTGGGTTGGCTCCTCCTATAACCCCAGACACTCTGCTGTTTTATTACAGGTATTTCCTTCGATTCCTTCCTTGTCCACTCGTTTTCAATTTCCAGCTCCGTCTACATCTCACTGTTCTGTGTGATCCACCGATTTTCTGCCTCAAAAGTCAGATTCCCTAACAAAGTAAATATAATGACCTGGAAATCAAAAGGATAAAATACCCTCCAAGGGGACACAGCTGCCATGTGGCACAAAAACCTGAGACAAGAAACATGGGTCCTGGCACCAGTGACCTCCCCACCGTGCTTAACCCAGCCTGAATCATTTCTCCCTGCTGCGACTCCCTCTTCCACTTAAGGAAACTGGTTGAAGGTGGAGGGGTCCTTCTAGAGCAATGCGTTTTTTTTATTTTTTATTTTTAAATTTTATTTTAAAGAAACTCATACTTGAGAAAGCACCAGAGAGGAAAAAAAGCGTCAGTGTCCTCCTTCCAGAAGCAGGGCTGGCAGCTGCTGCGGGGCTGGGCCTCCGGCTGCTCCCCGCGCCTACCTGGGCATAGGTGCCGCTGCAGACCACTGCATTCCACTGGGTGACGTTGATGCAGCTTGGATGGCGGATCAGGTAGTTGTCCATTCTGCCCACGTAAGCATCCCTGTAGCCCGTCACGGAGCCATCAATGTCATGGAAAATGGAATTCTTATCACCATCCAGCTCACAATCTTCAAACCAGGGACCGGGCTTTCCAAAAAAGACATTCAGAGAGACCTGAGCAGTGAAAACCAGGACAGCAGAAAGTGAGGACCACTGCCAGCCTAGTGTCACCTGCTATGCCGACTGCACGTCCACTTGCTTTACATTAGTTACAGCCTGCTGCTGCCAACAGTGAAACCTAGTTATTTTTCTACTCAATCAATGGAATGCTTGAGGGGAAAAACAAATACCAAAACCTCTAGGAGCTCTGGCAGTTCACACCCATAATCCTGGCACTTGGGAGGCTGAGGCAGGAGGATTGCTTCAAACCTGAGACACAAAGTGAGTTCAAGGCCAGTTTAAAGTCCAGGGTGAGAACCCTGACTCAAAAAGACCAAAAAAAAAAAAAGAAAACCTCAATTTTTTTCCACTTAAAAACTATTCCCACTCCATTACCACCTTAAAAAGCTTCAGGGTAAAGCCCTGGACTTAAACCGTAAGAATTCTTTTACACTATTATAATGGTAGGATTTCTGCAGCATTAAACAAACTGCTTTTCAGTGTGACCAAGTCAGTGGTCACTAAACTCTATGCATGGAGGTCCATGTGCATGATACGTGCACGGCTAGCCTCCGTACTGGAGAGGTGACCTAAGACCCTTCCTAAATGGCTGGGGATGCTGTTCAGTGGTACAATGGTAAAGCCCTCGTGCAAAGCCTGGGGTTCAATCTCCAGGACTTGGGAACAACCTGCCCTATTTATTATGTGGGAAGCCATCGACCGTCAAGTTCTAACCTATGCGGCCCAAAAGAGAACCAAGGCGACGTGGACCGCCCATCCGTACCTGTGCCTCAGCTCTTCCAGCAAGCCAGATACACACTTTAACTGACCTTTCTCAAGCTCTGCTTTCAACGGGGCAACACCAGAGTTCATATTGAAACGTGAATGAAAAAGTATGAGCTGTGTTCTTTCTGTGGGAGCACGGAACCAGACACCTCTCAGCCACTGCCGGTGTGGAGGTGGCAAAATGGCTAAAGCCTTTGGGGATATATCAGACTGTTCTGGCTCCCTGGGGGAACAGGGAGACGGTGCGACTGCTCAGAAAGCTACTTCTGTTGGCACCTGTGACTAAGACTTTAAAACAGATCTGTAAAATTTCGGAGTTTTTATTGAGGATAAACTGTTTGTCTAAGTTCCCTCATGATGTCACAGATGTCAACTGTCACGCCTGCCCCTATCTGTGACAACACGGGGTATTCAACACTTCCAGCCCACTGGGCCAGAGGCCACTAAATATCCATACAGGCATCTCCTGGCTTTTGCTCTACCCCACCGAAAGCCAGAGTGCTTCTGTGCCCGGTATGCAGGGTGGGCACACGGCGCCTGCCGTCCTGATTTGGCTAAACTGTAAATAAGCTGGTTTTCCACTTTTGTGTGTTTTTCTTATTTTCTTACGTTCTTGGTTGCAGGTGCATGAATGAACCCAGAAAGGCAGAGAGCACAGGGCCCAGACTAAGCCGGACCAAGCCTGGCTGGCAGCAGTGCCTGCCCGGAAGCACTGATTTTCCTGTCTTCTTTCCAATCTCCACAAAGCCACCCAGCAGGTCCTTCTATCAGGACCAATTCTTATCACACTGCCCTCAATTCTTCCTCAGCCTTGCAGCGGAGATGGAGCCGCTCTACAAGCTTAGCCCCTGAGTTTCCCAAGAATCACGTCCTCTTGTTCCCAGGAAACTTTACAAGCCCCCTGCGTCATCGCTTCCAGTCCTTGTCCTGCTCAAGGGCTCATCTGAATGTCAAAAATACATGCGATCACTGGTCGCACCATGAACTCAGCAAGGCAAGAGTACATGAGAGTCCAAGTTGCTGTTTTATGCCTTTTTCTGCCTCATCTTAAAGACTCAGTACAAATCCACTGTGCTTCTGCTTTGGAAATAAGCTGCCCCCTCCTTCCCCTTAGTCACTGATAGGAAACGTAAGAGTGTATTTACATGTGGCCCAAACTTCACCAAGGAAATGTTATTCCTGGGGGTTATCTGCCAGGTATTCTTCATAAGGAAGCCGATCGCGCTGCTGTATCTGTCTGGAGTCGGCACATATTTTTTGAAAGTGCTTCTGGTGAGATGAATGGGTCCATCGTAAATCTGAAAGCCTCTTATTGGGAAGGTCCTGTTAAAACACAAGGCTCCGTTCAGTGCAAGTGGGCCGAGCTCTTGAGTGGCACTCATTTCTTGTATAAATATTGCTTCAGGTCCTGCAAGCACACTCAGCAAAACTCCAGGGCATTATGGTAACCAAGACAAGATCCCTGATGAAATACAGTATGTGCTGTAGTGAGACACACACACACACACGCACACACACGCGCACACACACGCGCGCGCGCACACACACGCACACACGCACACAAAACAGAAGGATAATTTCAGATGAATAGTGTAACGGAGGCAACAGGACAGAGTTATACAGCACAATGTGAGAAGAACGGCCCTGTCTAGGAGAGATGGAGGCCTCTCTGAAGCGGTGACTCTAGCTTCCTTGCACTTCCTTGCGAGCCCAGTTTCACCAGGAAAATGCTATCCCAGTTAAGTTCCCTTACTGGGGACGTGACTCGGCAGTACACTGCCTGCCTCCCCGATGCGCAAGCCCTGGTAGGTTCAATGCCCAGCACCACAACGGGAAAACCACAGCACCACGGTAACGAGCACAGGTAAGGCTGCCAAAAAGGAGCACAGACGACAGTCTGTTTGCCCCATTGCTCTGTCGAGTTTCAGCTCAGTGTCCAGAGATGGCATTCAGGACATGACTTTTTGTTTTGCAGTACAAGACACTGAACCCAGGATCTTCACAATGAACTACATCCCCAGCCAGCCCTTCTTATGTTTTATGACAGGGTTTCATTGAATTGCTTAGTTGCCCAGGATCCTCCTGCCTCAGCCTCCCAGATCAGGATCACAGTGGCAAACAAGGGCACTGGCTCAGACGTGAGGCCTTTATAACAAGATTTAGTTTTCCTCCATCTGGTTTTCCCCTAAGTGAAATGAGGACAACTGCAGCTAAGTGGCAGCACTGAGGTATGGATTAATTAGCTAAATGCCCCGTAAAAACTCTGAAGAATCTTTCTAGGGCTAAGTACTATTTTAATGACTGTGATCAGGATGACAGAAGGCACACGGAGAGCCAACCCGCACCTCCTCCGACATCTCCAACTCTGCTGATTATACAGCTGCAGTGAGGCTTTGAGTTAGCTCTGGCACCCATCAATGCTCATTTTCCAGGACTTTTTTCAGTAGGTAATTTCCTTTTCCAGAGCCTGTTTCTAAAAACCAACATCACGAGTTGAGGGAAAACTGACCTCACGTCATAGTTTATAGCTTGGCACATTTTCTATGTCTCAGGAAAGGAAAACAAACAGGAAAAAAAAAAAAAAAGATCACCAGCTTATATAAGTCCTTCTGTAAAAAACAAGATTGGTCTTTTTGTTTTAAAACACTGATAAAGGAATCTGTGAAATGGTTAATAATTGCGCAAAACTTGACAAGGTACACACGGTAATAATAGTAGTAGTGATGTAAGAAAAAGAGTCATAGTAGATTCCAGTGAATCTAAAGTTATGCTTAAAAACTTCACTGGGGGCTAAGTGTCCACAAGGTAGTTATTCTTACCTGTTCCGAGGTAATGTGCGAGGTTTCTGGTCGATTCCACCAATGCCCATGTACTTGTTCTGACCACCATGGAAGCCATAATTCCTGCTTTCCCCAACAAAGAGAGATTCAGACACTTCCTGGCTAGAGCCTTCATCACTGGGGAAGCTTCCGTCACTGTTAATATTAGGACAATCATTAGCCACTCTTCCATAGGAAATATAAATTTACCCCAAATGAAGACACCCCGCAATTCAAAAAGCTAAACCTTTTCTAAAAACCAATAGTGCAGGCCAGAGATATAGCACAAAGTCCTGAGCTCGATTCCTGGTACAAAACAATAAAATAACATAAAATATCAAAAATAAAAAAAGCTGAGGATTTAACTCAGCAGCACATGTGCATGCCTGGCAAGTGTGAGGTCATCAGTCCGGTCCCTGTACAAAAAATAAAAAATAAAAAACCAATAGCTTCTTCTAATATTCATTATCAAGTCCTTAGAAAGTGCTTCTGGGGTGGAGGCACAAGTTATCAAATAGTCCTTGTGCATGTTAACCACACACTCGGAAATTTCTTTTAAAATATAAAAATATCTCGTGTGAAGTATGGCTTACAGATTACACCTGAACAAATGAAATTTAACTAATCAGCAATAACGTCATTCTCGACCAAGAATATTGCAAATGAGAATGTAACTGACCAGAATAGAGCAATTAAATAAGAAGCATGTTTAACGTGGCCACTGGAGAACTAGAACCCAGAGAAAAATATACAACAAAAGCTTAGTTTTTCAAAGGTTACTGGTAAGTTAAAGTATATTCTAAGAAAAATACTAGTTTTAATCTCCTTGTGCGTCTCCTCTTTCTTCCACTTTTAAAGACCTTTAGTCTAAATCTCAGGTGCCTTTTTCTAAGCAAAAATTATAATTGCCTTTCCTTTCTGGAATTCCAAGTAACACCTCAGTATGAATTTGATTAGTCAATAAAAACGCATCTCTAGTCTTCTAGTGGTATCAAGAAGAGGGGGCTATTTTTTTAAATGCTAATAAATTATGAAATATTCCTGTGTTATTTTTCCTTTAAAAAAATGTTATTTGAGATCTTTAAAAATAATGAAATATGCATTCTTTAAGCCATTACAAACCTGGCAAAGGTCAGTCCTATTCCATTATCTGCAAAGCTGTAAGAGAAAAGAGAATAAAAGAACATTTTAATTTACCACATCACATAAAAGGTAATTCAATATTTACTTAGAAAATCCAGAAAGTCCTAATGTTTACTCTCTACAAAAATAAAAAACTTTAACTTCTCAATTACTAATACACAAAGCACAGCTGTGCAGTGAGGGTATCTGACTGAATCCGTCTCCTGTCAATTACTAGCTGTGTGACTTCAAGGAAGTTACTCAACCTCTTTCCCCCCCAGTTTTCTCATTGGTAAGTTGAAATAATAATATAATCTTCTTTATAGAACTCTTGAGAACATCAAACACATTAAATTATTTCAAGTATTTAGAACAATGCCCAGAACATAGTAAGCAATATGTAAGTATTAGTTAAAAATTTATATAATTATTTTTTAGAAAACAGTTGGATGACACCAAAGTTACTTCAACAGATTCAAAACAGCACCAATTTCCTGGATGATAAAAGTCAAAAGATGATGGTGAAATGTCAAGAAGCTCATGGTCAGTGGCAGAAAAAAACAAAACATCTTTTTTCTAGACTGTTTAATCCCAATCTCGGTTCGACAGCATTGGCCCTCACTTAAAAATACACAAATGGGAAAAGAAGTGAGAGGCTTCCTGCCTCAAGTCATGGCAAGACATAAAAGTTAACAGATTTATTAACATGGAATTATGCAGCTTTTGTTTTGAGTGGCAAAGGAAGAAAATCAGAAAAACTTTAATATATATCCAAGAGGGGAAAAAAAAAGGCCAGGTAGTTTCAAAATCATTATTTAGTGTTTCGACATAAACCATGCTTGTTCCAAAAAGTTAATTCCAAGTTTCTGTTTGGTCTCATCCAAAACTCTCATGTCACTAGACAAGTTCAGTTCCAATAAAAGCACCAGAACGAGACAATTTCAAACATTTGCAGCCTCTTAACACTAACACACTTCCTCAGAACTCGTCCTGCCTGTACAATTCCAGGGAATAGCACTGTACTCTCACCCTTTCTACCAGGTTTACAGAGATCCTTAATAAACACAGCACAGGGCTGGGGATTTAGCTCAGTGGCACAAGCACCTGCCTTGCAAGTGCACGGTTGTGAGTTCGATCCCTGGTACCAAAAAATAAATAAATGAATAAAAAATAAAATAAAATAAATAAACACATCACTGCTCAGACAGGGCCGGCGGGAAGAATACCCACGCTGAGTTCTGAACGAGGATGTCTCCCCCTCGGATCCATGCCCCGTGGTCGTTATTTTTAAAAGCAATGAGCCTGTCGATCACAGCGGCAACACGAGGTTTCTCAGGGTCTGCGTCCTGATGAGGCCGAAATCTAAGGTTTACAAAACAAAGGAAGCCTCATTAAAAAGGATTAGAGAGAAACGGAAATTAGCTATGTACAGTGTGTACAGTGACACACTGTAGGGTCAAAAAGTAGGACTTAAATTTGGCCAAAACAAACTAATTGAAAAAGATCTTAACATACCACTTAATTATCATTCTATTTCAAAGGAAAAAATTACACTTATGTACACATGACTATCCAGGTAACTTCTCAGCTTCTTAGTTTTTAAAATCAACTGATAAAGCGACACTATTAAACACTGTAAGCATAAAAATCACTTCCAGAGTGGGCAGTGGTGGCAGCCGCTCCAGTGGGGACGCGAGTGGGGCGGTGACCGGAGGGAGGTGGTCTCACTCTTGGGAAAACTGCTAGGCACGGTCGTCGCACTGAAGGTGATTCTGTACCTGCTCCGGGTGTGCTGAGCGATGGCCTGGAAATCCGGCGGCGCCAGCCACTCAGAGCTAATACACAACCTCCGCAAAAATGGAATCATCAGGACAGATAAAGTATTTGAAGTAATGCTGGCGGACTGTTCCCACTATGCAAAGTGTAACCCTTATATGGATTCTCCACAATCAATAGGTTTCCAAGCAACAATCAGTGCTCCACACTAGAACTTCTGTTTGATCAATTGCATGAAGGAGCTAAAGCTCCCGATGTAGGATCTGGAAGTGGAATCCTTACTGCATGTTTTGCACATATGGTTGGATGTAGTGGAAAAGTCAAGCAATTGATCACATTAAGGAACTAGTAGATGACTCAATAAATAATGTCAGAAAGGATGATCCAACACTTTTGTCTTCAGGGAGAGTACAGTTGGTTGTGGGACATGGAAGATGGGGATATCCTGAAGAAGCCCCTTATGATGCTATTCATGTAGAAGCAGCAGCCCCAGTTAAAGCCTGGTGGAAGATTGATACTGCCAGTTGGTCCTGCAGGTGGAAACCAAATATTGGAGCAGTATGATAAGCTACAAGATGGCAGCGTCAAAATGAAGCCTCTGATGGGGGTGATATACGTGCTTTTAACAGATAAAGAAAATCAGTGGTCCAGGGATGAGCTGTAAAAGCAACATCAGCTTGACCAGTCTATAATATTGCAGTGGATCGCTCATCTTGGTCCTTAAAGCTCTTTGAAAACCAACAGCATCACAGCTTGTTTTGGACTTTGTTACACTATTACTTTCAGCATGAAAATGCGTGGTTTTGTAGTCTTCTAATTTTTCAGAGATGCACAGACCCAAATTGGTAGAGGAAGGATGCAAAGTATAAATTTCTCTATGATTACTTTAACATGCCCACATTTTACTTTAAAATATTAAAAGAAGGGGCTTTGCAAAATGGAAACCTTAGTATGTGAATTGATTTTGAGGAATGATTTTTCTTTTCTTGGATATTTTTAATTCTTCCAATATTAATTTACCAGTTTTTTTGTGCATCAGATAACAACACCACCATTTACAAGTTAGGACTCTTGGTATTTCGTTATCTGTTAGATACTACTACGAATATACAGATAAGCTTTCTTTTTAAAGCTTTTGATGTGGTGTCATAGAATAGCATGTTGTAGATATAATCAGCTGCTTTGTTACCTTAAAAGTAGGTATTTGTAAATATTGAAACTTTAGGTGGCAGGTAATGTCCAGTAAACACTCAATTGTTCAGACTGGACATAACAGACATAGTTCTTCTTTTCTCTAAAAATGATAGGGGACCTGAAGCTTACTATTATTTTTTCTGTTTCTAGTTTGCTGCTGATAATGTATATAACATGCTGTGTAAGCTGTGTGGTAGTCACTGCACAGTTTATGCAGTACTGCTTTGCCAAATAAAGTTAAAAGCAAAAAAAAAAAAATCACTTTCATTGAAACATACATTCGCACACCAGGAAATCTACATGTCTGCACAAATTCTTACATTACATGCTACGAGTACAAACTTATTGTATAACATATTTCAATGTACATGTAAGTGAATTGCAATGTCAAGTTGTGTGCTACTTAAATGTTTCAGAAAGACAGATCTCAGCATAATAGCTTAAAATGCTTAAAATTAAGTATGTTACGTTTGACTTCGTTAGACAACTGAATTTGGCCTTATCTTTCTCCTTGCTCTAACACATTTATAAGGTGCTTCATGTAAAAATCAAAAACTTGGTGTCAAAAATTGTCCAGTGTAACAACTCATATAATCCCATCAAGCCACCACCTTGCCAAGCTAGACAGAGCTTTCCCAAACTAAATTCAGCACGTTGAGATCTTTTCCGCTACACAGTCAGGGTCACCCTTTGCACAATGCTGCTACCACGCTTGCTGGCACACAGTAGGTGCTCACTAAACACAGCATGGGAGAAGCGGCTCCACAGAAAACACAGGAAGCAGTGTGGCCTGCACGTGAGTGAGCTCGGACTCCACCCCGAGCAAACTGGCCAAAGGGTGAGCGGCAAGGGAGAGAGCAGAGAGGCCAACAAGTGTCAGCAAGGGTGTGGTTCTTCATCCAAATGCAACGGGGAGCCAAGGAAGCGGGGACTCAGGAAGGTGATGTGCCGGAGTCCAGCTGCGGCAGGGCTAGGGTTTCCCAAAGGTGATCAGGGAGTCGGCAATTGAGAGACAGAAAACACTGCACACCAGTCTGTGAGTGAATCTGAATCCCCTTTTTATTTTTTAGAAGCTGGAATATATATTTGCTAACCTTTGGCAGCCACCCCCAGCCCCAAGCAGGAAGCGCCCCAGGCTTAGCAGGTGTTAATTAACTCTTTTCATCTTTGTAACATCTCAATCTTGTTACTTAGTTAGTTTGGGAAATATAAGCCGAGGCACCTGGATGCCTGCAGGAGGAAGAGATGGGCGTGAGGCTATTATGTTGCTCCCTACATTGTTTCCTTTATCACTTATGGGAGTATGGCAGGCCCTGTGAGGACAGCGCCTGTCTTAGGTCAAGGACTCTTCATATGAACCCAACCAGGCCTTACCCGTCATGGGCCTGCAGGACAGCAATTGGTCCTGTGCCTGTCTTAGGCGGCCGGTGGCATAACATATGTGTCCTAGTTGCCCGTCTCTGGCTGCCCATAGGACAGCGCCTGTCTTAGGTCAAGGACTCTTCATATGAACCCAACCAGGCCTTACCCGTCATGGGCCTGCAGGACAGCAATTGGTCCTGTGCCTGTCTTAGGCGGCCGGTGGGTA
>PVLA01009009.1:0-25202 GCA_004027455.1 Hydrochoerus hydrochaeris
TATAGCAAATAAGGGGGATTTTCTTCTGCCATCTCTTTGAAGGCAAATATTTTTATCTCTGTTTTGCTCTGTTCTGATCAATAGTATTGCTCTATTCAATATTTTGTTTTTATAATTTCAGTATTTCCTTTGATATTACTTTACCTGATTGAAGGAACAACTATTGTGAAGAAAACCAGATATACTATTGTACCTACTGCTGCTATCCCAGTAACCTGCTGTGAGGTTCTGTACCAATTTCACTGCACTGCCTCAGTTGGCTTTGTCCTGTCTTGTTCTGCTGTATTTTACTACCTTCAAAATAAAATAAATAAAAAATAATAATAAATAAGACAAAATTTAAAAAACAACAACAAAACAGATCAGTAAGGTACTGAGCAACCTGAAACATGATATAATTAAACAGATAATGGACTTAAAAACAAAAGGAGGAAAAGAAAGTGCTCTAAAGGATATAACTGCATGTATGTTTAAGTGTGTAGGATTGATAACCATGTTGCTAAGTTTTTGTTGGATCGGTGGACAGAACTGTTTGCAGCCTCACTGTTTGAATGTCCACTTTGTATGCTTTAATTTTGTAACTTCAACAACTATGTCTAAGAAGACAATATGTAATTTATCAACTAGTGATTTCTCACCATTTATTTTTTTTGAAATTATGTATTTTCTATCCTATTTTCTGTTTTGCTTTTTTCTCTTTAATAAAATTTCTAAAATAAAATTTTCTCTTTAAATAAAATTTCAAAAAAAAAAAAAAGAGTAGCAAGTATTTCTTGAGAGAAAGAAAGCTGTCTGAGAGGGACAGAGGGGATCGAGTTGGTGGCCGAGGGAACCCGCCTCTTAAGGGAGTGCTACAGAGTAAAGCTCTTCAATGAGGTGAGTATAAGCGGGGATAAAACTGTAGTTAACTAATCAGATTACAAGTATAGTTGCTTAGGTATTAATTAAATGGGGATCAAATGGGGAAGCAAGTCACATAGCTAGCGCACATGGAGGAAAACCACTTTCCTAGAAGGAGTGGGTTAAGGTTTTGTTTCCTCACTCAAGGTGATTGATACCTACTTGAAATATCCATCACTGCTGTTCATCCCTAGGGGAAGTGTGTGGAAGTAGTCATTTCTCCATCCTGAGCTTTGACTTTTCATGAATGTGCCTCCAGCCACAGTTGTCTTCTGCACTGACCTCTCAAGGGCCTGGCCCTGTCTGACTGCCTACAGTATTTCTAAATAACTTAGCTAGCTATAATATTACATGCAGGCCCTCAGAAATCTGCATGGCAAGAGAGCCTGTCCTTAGTACATTTCCCAGGATCCAAGCTGTTCTACCCCCTGTGATTACTTTGTCACACAGAAGCGGGTAGCCATAAGGTGTCCTGCTTGAAGTAGGATGGGGTTCTGTCCTTTCTCTGCTCACTTCACCCTCAGTTTAGGGGCCACTGAGGAACTTCAGTGGAACTGCAGGTTTTTGCTAACTACAAACTGAAAACCACTAGTCTATATAAAACCTAGCACAGATGGGGAAAATGAGGCCCAGAAATACTGTAAACTGCTGACCTGGAATTCTGAGATCTCCCTGGTTTTTGTTTGTGGGTTGGTTTGGTTTGATTTTTCTGAGTCATGGTCTTACTTTGTAGCCCTGACTGGCTTTGAACTCAATCCTCCTGCCTCAGCTTCCCAAGTGCTAGAATTACAGGAGTACTCCCCATGCCTAGGGAGGTCTTTCAGTTTTTCTGTTTCATGGTGTGTTTCATTTTCATTTCTGTAAAGATGACTTACATGTCTCATTCCCTTTGAACTTAAGCTCAAGTAGTTATTCCTTGAAAATCAGTTTCAGAAACTAATTTGTAATGGGATGTTTGTGGCCAAGGATAGCTTGCTAAATTGCATCTGTCACATGTCCCTATCTCAGGAGGAAACAGCTGGCAAGGATGATGGGGGTGGTCCTAAGTGCAGAGCCCTTTAGGGAGACCCTGGGAGAGCAGTTCCTGGGCTCTTCTAGGTGGAGGTGTGGAAGGAAGGAGGGAAGGGAGGGAGGAAGGGAGGAAGGGAAGGAGGGAGGGAGGGAAGGAGAGAGGGAAGGAGGGAGGGAGGGAGGGACAAAGGGCACAGATCCTCCGGATGTCTGGAGCGAGACCTGCCTTGCCAGGATCTGTGGCTCTGGGTCAGGGTCCCAGCCAGTCCAAGTGGCTTCTCTTTCAGGAGTGAAACCAGACAACAACGACACTGTCCTTGTGGCCTCTATTCTCGCTGCTGATGCTCGCGTTGCCCAAACAGAGCTAAAGCCACAGGCACTGAACTCCATCGCGCAGGGCAGCGGCCTACAAAGGAGGGAGGAGAGGTGGACAGCGGTCCGGGCAGGCGAAGGTCCCCGAGACTCAGTAGGGAACCTTTGCGGTGCGGAGGAGGAGGGAGCCACGCAAGGCGATCTGGGAAGGGAGCGCCCCAAGGGGCAGCACCGTGCCCAGGCTCTGGGTTCCCCACGCACAGCAGGCAGAGAGGCAGCAGGCTCCTCCTCCGAGGAGGCCGGGCAGGGCTGCTAGGGCTCGGGCAGGGGCAGCGCTCCCAAGAGAGTTTGCCAAAGCTAAAAGCAATTTAGAAAGTTTAAACGAAGTAATCTTTGGAGATTAAAGTTACTATAGTTTCTTGGCTCACCCCCCCCCCACACACACACTTTCCTGTCCTCTTTGTCACAGGCTGGCGTCAAACTCAGACTCAGAAGGTAGTTCAGGCTGACCTGAGACTCACCACCCTCCTTAGTCACCCCAAGTGCTGAGATTACAGGTGTTTGCCACAATGCCTGGTTTAAACAGTCTTTTTGGAAGGTGAGGGGAGGCAGGGTCTCACTATGCAGTCCAGGCTGGCCTGGAACTCACCCTGATCCTTCTGCCTCAGGCTCTCAAATGCTGGGATTACAGGTGTGCTCCACCAAACCTGGTTCCTTAAACAATATCCTTAGGACACCAGTGACCTATTTTAGAGACCACTAACCTGAAATTTATTTATTTATTTATTTATTTGAGGTACCGGCGATTGAACTCATGACCTCACACTTGCCAGGCAGGTGCTTATGCCACTGAGCTAAATCCCTGGCCACTAACCTGAAATTTAAACATATACATTTGTAAAATGAGCCCAGAAAGAATTTTTTTAAAAAGAAATGAGCCAGGATGATGAACTTGGTGGTGCATATTTGTTATCCCAGCACTTGGGAGGCTGGAACAGGAGGATCTTGAGTTCAAGGGCAGCTTGGGCTACATAATGAGTTTAAGGCTAACCTGAGCTATATGAGACACTACCTTAACAAACTGTTTAAATATTTTAAAAGAATATTTAAAACACAAACTACACTTTAGTGATTCTTTAAAATAATCTCGAAGAAAAAAGTTTTAAAAATTGAAGTCATTTACTCTCTACCTTTCTTGTCATAACTAGTCACTCAGTGGAGGCAATTGAATCTTTTATAAATACTTTTTGATTCATCTCTCTAACCTCTGGACTGACTGCCAATCACTACCTTCTGATCCCTAACACATAATACCTGGTAGGTGAGCTGGGCATGGTGGCTCATGCCTGTAATCCCAGCACTCGGGAGACTGAGGCAGGAGGATCGTTGCGAGTTTGAGGCCAGCCTCAACAAAGTGAGCTCAAGGCCAGCCTGAATCGCATAGCGAGACCCTGTCTCAAAAAGCAAAAAAAAAAAAAAAAACCTGGTAGGTGAAATCATTTATAAACATATCTAGGGCCAGGCATTTAGCTCAGCAGCACAGCACCTGCCTGGCAAGCAAGAGGTCCTCAGTTCAATTCCTGCTACCAAAAGATAATAATAAATAAATATATCCCTTTTTCTGATTTCCACTTGAGAGACTATTATGTACTTACTTAGCAACAATTTTTTGGTTTTTCGAAACAGGGTCCTGCCATGTCCGGCACAGCTCTTGAAAACTTCTAGGGGGAGGACCGCCCTTACACCGTTAAAAAATGAAGGCAAAAGTGAAAATGCTGAAGGCTGAGGTCAGGTGGAGCCCTCTCCTGGTGGAGAAAAGAAGCGCGTGTATTTATACTCCAGGCTGGTGTCATGAAACCCCACCGCCTAACCAGCTGTTCACCTAGCTCGCCCCGGGCGCTTCCTGTTCTTGGGGCTGAAGCAGCTTGCTCTCCTGGCTCTCCTCGTGCACTCCATGTTCTTGGGGTTGGCCTCGCTCCAGCCCTACACATGTAATCGATCTTCAGCTTCAGCCACTCCCCAAGAGGTACCACTATGTAGTTCATTCAGGCTGGCATTGAACTCAATTTATATCTTCCAGGCTGGCCTGGAATTTGGAGTGATCATTCTGACTCAGCCGAGTGGCAGCAGTACCACCACAATCTGGCTTTTTTAGCAACAGTGTTATCGAAGAGACTTTTTTTTTAAGGATACAGAGAAATGTACTAAAAAGGACCTAAACAAAGCCCTAATATTTCCTGTTTCTAAGACATGCTTTATTGTTCTCATAGTAAAAATTTTAGGCTGGGTGTGGTGGAACACATCTGTAACCCCAGCATTCTGGGAGGCCGAGGCAAAAGGGTTGTAACCTTGAGCCCAACTTGGGCAACTTAGCAACTTTGTGAAACCCTGTCTCTGTGGATGTAGCCCAGAGCTCCCTGGTTTCAATCTCCATTATTGAAAAAAATTAAATCAAGATGTAGGTTGCAGTTGGCATGAATATTCAGTAGGATCCTGTTTTTGCCAAATGCTGTCAGTGTACCTCAGAATTGCAGAAATGGTATTTGTGTCAAACTCTGCTGAGTCCCTGGCTTCCCCCTGGGTGGTACAGGAGAATGTACACCTTGCTCGCACCCCACTGCCTTTCAAGAATTTGCTGGTTTCCTGCCTTCTGTGTGCACTTACACGATACATCTGCACTGGTCAGCATGTCAGATTTTAGGCCCACGCCTATAATCCCAGCACTCAGGAGACAAGTAGGAGGGTTGCTGCCAGTTCAAGGCCAGCCTAGACTACAAAGTGAATTCAAGACCAGGTTGAACAGCATAGTGAAAGACTGTCTCAAAAGTGTTGGGGATGTGGCTCAGTGGTAAAGCTCTTTCCTTGCATGCACAAGGGCCTGGGTTCTACCCCCAATGTGGAGGACCACCTGGACAACGCTCCTTGAACAAAAAGAGCAATTATCTTCACTTTGGCTAAACCTGATCCTATCTCCATGTAGTCTTAACGCAAAAGGAAGAGATACAGGAAGATTTCTATATGAGA
Organism: Hydrochoerus hydrochaeris; assembly: GCA_004027455.1. Classification (NCBI taxonomy): domain Eukaryota; kingdom Metazoa; phylum Chordata; class Mammalia; order Rodentia; family Hydrochaeridae; genus Hydrochoerus; species Hydrochoerus hydrochaeris. Next base: position 5,248 of record PVLA01009009.1, read on the forward strand.
GGGGATGGACTAGGGATTTTTAAATTCAGAAATGCTGAAGTCCAATAATTCATCTCAAGAAAGATCTGATAGGCAGATGTAATTTGATCTAATTCTCCTTTGCCATGAAAAGTAATGCATTTACAGGTTTCAGAGAGTAAGACATGGAGTTTTATTTGGAAAGTACATTATTCTGCCCATCACAGTACTTAATCTTCGGGATTAGAAATGTGCCCTCCTTGTCCGGTGTGGTGCATGCCCGTGATCCCAGCACTTTGGAGGCTGAGGCAGAGGATCACCATGCGTTCCAAGCCAGCCTTACCTACATAGTAAGACACTGTCTCAAAAAAAAAAAAAAGAAAGAAAGAAAGAAAGAAAGAAAGAAGGAAAGAAAAGAAAAAGAAAAAGAAAGAGAAAGAAAGAAAAAGAAATGTGTCCCTATAAGGGATGTAGTTCAGGGAGGAAGTACTTGCCTAGCATGGACAAGGCCCTGGGTTAAATTCCCAATACTGCAAAAAAGGAAGAAGAAGAAATGTGCCACTATGACACTGTCTATGATGACTGTGGGAAACCATAGTCAATTTCACAGGGCATCTTTAGGCAACTTTGCAGGAAAATCAGCTTCTTGTCCTTCGGATTCTGTTCTAGCTGGAAAAGTGAGTTCTGAGCACTTGTAGACCTGGTTCAGGAGTGTCACACATTGGGCCTATTTCTCACAGGACTGTATTATCACCAGCAAGCTGTTTCTTGGAAGAACAGGTAAAATAAATCTTCTCATGCCATTTCTTGTCCCTTTATAACGCATGAGACCATGAAATAAGGAGCCAGTTGAGACAAATGCAAGCCCAGCTGAATGTGCTTGGCTGAGTGTGCTTGGGGAAGACACTTGGTGCTTAGTTTCCCTTGGGCCTCATTTAAGTCCCTGACCAGCACAGAAGCTCCTGTGCAGTCTCACGACATCATGATGGGTGGGTGCCACCTGCCAGCCCCTCTGCCTTTCATCTTGTTTCAGAGACAATAGGAAAGATGGGACACCTGAGGTCAGCTTTCCCAGTAAAGACCTGTCTCCCAGTCTTGACCTCATCCTCCCCTTTTGATAGAGGGGAATGAAATTCCCAACCTACTATATGTTCAGTACAAGCTCGTGTTCTCTAAAATCAAAGAATGAATTTTAAGAACAACAGAGGTTAAGAGTGGAACACATTTATTGAGAAAAAGAAAGCCTCTGTCTGAGAGACAGAAAGGGTCCTGAGCAGGTTGCCAGGGACTCTGTCTTTTCCAGGGACTTTTATAGAGTAAAATCATGAGGTTAAATGGGTCAAAGGTGGGGAAAAATGGGACTTTGCAAGGTGGGCATAAGGCAGGATAGAACTATGGTCAACCAATAAGATTAATGCTCAGGTAAAAATGATTAAGTTGGGAGCAAATGGGGGAGCAAGTCACAAGTCACGTAGTAAGGGGGCCTGCTTAACAGCAGTGACTCTTCCTGTAGGGGGGTGGGATGCTGACTCCTGACTTCCTCAGGGTAATAGAAAACTCTTTGGACTGTGGATTCCTAGGATGTGGTTGTATTTGCTTTGCCTTTTGTCTTGAGATCTGGCCCACAGGAGGAGGTGATTGTCTCTTCCAAGGCTGCAAGGTATCTGAACTTCTGCTCTGGCTCCTTTGAGGGCCCAGCCCTGTCTGAGTTGCCTGTAATATTTCTAACTTACTCAGCTGCCTGTAACACTTTCACGGAGCTGCAGGGAGTCTCCCGCTCTGCTGCCACTCCTAAGATGGATACCAGAGAGCCAGAGATAACAAGGAGGCAGAGGCTCAGGCTGGATGGAGTCAAAGGTGGAACGGAAGCTTTGTCACAGGCCAAATGTCTGTGCCACCACTGAGTGAAAGAGGCAGCCTGTGACAAAGCTTCCGTTCCACCTTTGACTCCATCCAGCCTGAGCCTCTGCCTCCTTGTTTATCTCTGGCTCTCCGGTCACTGGAACTGCTTCTTCTCTGGAGTAATAGATTCCTCTCTCCACTCTCTGCTCTCCAGCCACAGCATCCACACCCACTGCCTGTCCCAGCCCTGTGCAGTCTCACTGCAGTGATAAAGACGTAAACTTTTGGTGTTTGCAGGGATGGAAGTGATCAGCATTTATCACATGCACTAAAACCCCCACAAAGGAAAACTAACGTGGAGAGGGGAAGAAGAGAGCAAAGAGGGTGAACTCCATCAAAGTATGTTATGTGCATGTAACAATCTGCCATATGATTGGAGTCTGTAGCAAATAACCCTTGTTTCTCCAGTCCATTTGTAGTCTGCAGTATTAGTACATGCATGGGGTACCAGCACTCTGGGTGGCTGAGGCAGGAGGAGCACAAGTTCCAGCCCAGTTCGGGCAACTTAGTGATTTAGTGAGCTCATGCCTCAAAATATAAAATAAAAAATTAGCTGAGGGCTGGGGATTTAGCTCAGTGGCTTAAGCGCCTGCCTAGCAAGCATAAGGTCATGAGTTCAATCCCCAGTACCAAAAAACAAAAAAAACTGAGGATATAGCTTAGTGCAAAGGTTCTGGGTTTAAAAGTATGAAAGAAGCTGGGAAGGTCTTGGATAGTGATGAAGCCCTGTAATCTTAGCACTCTGGAAGCTGAAGCAGGATGATCTATGTGAGGCCGGCATAGCCTACAAAATGAGTTCAAGGCCAGCCTGCACTGCATAGTGAGACCCTCTCTCAAACAAACAAACAAACAAACAAAAAATGAATGAAAGAAAGAAAGAAAAGAAAAAGCAAGTAGGCAAGCAAGCTGAGCATGCTGACACATTTGTAATCTTAGCACTTGGGAGACTGAACAGGAGGATCACCATGACTTTAAGTGCAGGCTGAGTTATGTAGTAAGTTCAAGGCCATCCTGAACTACATAGTAAGACCTTCAAAACACACACACACACATACCACACGTTTTAAAATTAAAAGTATTTTTTCAAAAGGAAGAGTCGCTAATCAAGGAAATGCAAATTATAACAATGTAAGGCTCCATTTCACCCCAATTGGAATGACCAGTATAAAAATAATGCTGGTGAGGATGTGGGGTGGGAGGGAACCCCAATCTTACATGCTGTGTTGTGTTTGTGGTTTTAAGCTACCAAGAATGTGGTAACTTGTTGCAAATGCAATAGGAAACCACTGCAGTTGTGCACATGGTTTCCGGGTAGATCTGTGCACATCACTTAATGATATTCCACTGAACAAGTCCCACGGATGCTCGTACCTGTAGAGGCTGGCAAACTCGGCCTCCATGTGGCCGGGAACAGGACAGAATAGGATGAGAGCACATGCAGCTGCTCTCCTCTAAAAAGCTTCACAGAGCTTCTAGGCCATGGGCCCCTGTACCCAGACACACCTTTCAACTCCTTGAGAGAGCCACACCCAAGCACCCTGGCCTTCTGCAATCACTGCAGTCTCAGTCTTCCAGTGAATTCTGTGACAGATGATGGTGGTTTTCACTGGATTTTTTTTTTTTTTTTTTTTTTGAGACAGTTTCACTATGTAGCCCAGGCTGGCCTGGAACTCTGACAATCCTCCTGCCTTAGCCTCCTAAATGTTGGGATTCACTGAAATTGTTCAAACCCTCACATACCAGGTGTATACAAGGTACCTGTCAAGTATAAGAGGAGGAATGAAATTTTTTTTATAATTCAAAATTTAGGGGCTAGGGATGTGACTCAGTGGTAGAGCTCTTGCCTTGCATTCGCAAGGCCCATATTTGGATCCCCAGCACCATACAAAAAAATCTTTAAAAATTTATTTATTTTTTATTTTTCAGCCTTTTTGAGACAGGGTCTCACTATGCAGTTCCGGCTGGCCTCAAACTTGCTAAGATCCTCCTGCCTTAGCCTCCTGAGTGCTGGGATTACAGGCATGCACCACAATGCCTGGCTACCAATATTCTTTTAAAGTGAGGATACAGGTTCTGTCTGACTTTCCTTTTTACTTTTTTTTTTTTTGGTACTGGAGATCAAACTCATGACCTTGCACTTGCCAGGCAGGTGCTTAAGCCACTGAGCTAAATCCCAGCTCTCCTTTTTACATTTTTTTTGAGACAGGCCTCACTATGTAGCTCAGGCTGGTCTTGAAATTGCAATGATCCTCCTGCCTCAACCTCCAGAGTGCTGAGATTGCAGGCATGTTCCGCCATACTCCGCTGACTTTTCTTTTTAGAAACTACAAGGCAAAGGAAATTGTGTAAATTGTGCGTGGTCAGGGAAGTGACTAAAAGTGTGGTGGTAGAATATAAGAGCAAATAATGCATTTTCTGAAAGAAACATTATCTGAGAAGGTCATTTGGCCCCGCTGTAAGTTTCTGTGAAGCCCAAACTAAAATCACCTCAGAGTAAGCTGTGGAGAGATTCTAGGTTCTCTAGGCATGGAGATGGTGGCATAAAATGCCTCAAAATTTTGTCTGAGTCCACCAAAAACCTTCACATAGCTGAAGTATTCAATGCCAAGATTTTCCAGGAGCTTTACACCAGACTGAGCCATCTTCTGACCTGAGGAAGGGCTGAGAGATAGGCAAATCTGGGCCTTGTTCTCACCCAGGGAAAGCTAAGCCTCAGACCAGATCAGCAAGAGGGGCAGCCCGTGGCAGGAAAGATGGGGAGCACCTCCCCCTCCATCAGCACTGCATCAGCACCTTTGGTGCCCAGTTCCCCAGACCTAACAGTCTGAAGATAGCACAGAAACGAAACCCTTGGCCTCCTCCCATCCCACTTCCTTTTTTCCGGCCCCCAGCTCCTCTGAGCTGAGGGGTTTTGTGCTACCTCCTCCTCCTCCATCCTGGCCCTCAGCCAGCTCTTCAGAGCAGAAAAGAGAAAACAGGGAAGGGAAAGCAATAGCCCTCACTTATCCTGGGGCAGCAAACCTCTAGGATCTCAGCCCAAAGATGGGATGCAGAGAACAAAATTTAGAGAAGTAATTAAATTGATTGTTTTAATATTTACCAAAGCAAGTTTCATTTTACTAATAAATGGCAAACCACAGACTCAAATGCAGTGGTGGCTGGCTTAAATTTGTGTATTTGAAAAAGTTGTTCTTCAACTTTTCAGCTCAAGGTCTTTTTGAGACAGGGTCTCTCGATGCAGTTCAGGCTGGCCTTGAGCTCACTTTGTAGCCCAGGCTGGTCTCGAACTTGCAACGATCCTCCTACCTCAGCCTCCCAAGTGCTGGGATTACAGGTGTGAGCCATCACGCCCAGCTCAAGGTCATTTTTGTTTTATATTTTCCAGCCTTTTACTCCATTTTAATTCTCTCTCTCTCTCTCTCTCTCTCTCTCTCTCTGTTTTTTTGGGTTTTTTTGTTTTTTTTTTAAGTACTGGAAATTGAACTCACAACCTCATATTTGCTAGGCAGGGACTTATGGTGCTGAGCTATACCTGCAGCCCTGCCATTTACTCCATTTTATTGCAACTAAAACAAGACAGTTGGTTGTCTTTGGGAGGCTGAGGTGGGAGGATCCTCAGGAGTTCAAGGCCAGCCCAGGCTTGCATAGTGAACTCAAGAACAGTGAGACCCTGTCTCAAAATCAAAACAAAACAAAACAACTGTTCATTGCCGAGCAAGGTGATGAGTTAGAGGCCAGCCTGGGGTACTGTAGTGAGAGCTTGTCCGAAAGCCAAACCAAATCAATCAATGAAAACTATTTGCTGAGAGTTTATTAAGACTCTCTTTTAGGTTACTAGACTTATTGCTGTCCTCAGGAAGATTTAAGTCCTTTAAGATTTAAGTCTGCTGGCCCTCAGTTCCAGTATTATCCCCTCAACTTTGAACTTTTTCCCTTTGTCAGTGAGCCCACCTTGAAGCATCTTCAAGTATCACTTGTTTCCTGTAAGAATCCTGACAATGTACAGGATCTATGTGATGGTTCTTGAACACACCTGGCAGATAGCCAGCTCAAACACATAGCCCTTTCTTTTTCTTTTCTTTCTTTTCTTTTTTTTTTTTTTTTTTTTGAGACAGGGTCTCACTATAAACAGTTGAGGCTGGTTTTGAGGTCACCTTGTAGCCTACGCTGGTCCCAAACTCACAATGATCCTCCTGCCTCAGCCTCCCAAGTGTTCAGATTACAGGCGTGTACCACCACACCCAGTCCCACATAGACCTTTCATAGGGCAGAGTGGTTGCTGCCCAGCCAGGGTTGAGCTTCCCAGATACCTTTGCATCAGGAAGACAAGTGTGGGGCAGAAGTGATACCCCTGCTTGATCCTGATTGCTCTCTGTGGATTAGCTTGTGATCAATTTGTAACACCCAGATGCACTGAATCAGCATGGTGCTGGGTGTGGAAAGCCCACCTGAGGATTGTTGGAAACGGCATGAAAAGAGAACTGGAAGGAATGATGGTGCGCTTCTGGAAAAGTTTGTCACACTGGCTTTCCTGATATGAATGCAACCATTCTCATCATCAGAGGAGCTTGGGACCGTGTCCCTGAGGATGGCTGCACTTCTGTTCCAAGGAGCTCTGGTCCTTATATTGAGCATCACTTTCTGGCTCCAGTGTAGATTTCTCAGCCTGCTGGCACAGATCCTTCAGCCTGCTGGTGCAGACTTTCTAGCTTCCACCACTGACCTCTGGGCCTTCCCAATGCAGATCCTTGATACAGATTTGCATGAGACATTGTCATGGGCTGTAGGCCTTCAGCTAGATTCTTTGGGTCTCTAGTGTGTGAACAGATCTCCTACACTCTCTTGCATTTGACTCTTTGGGTAAATATTATAAAATAATCCTATAAATTATGTGTCCTGTATTAAAATCTTTTCCCTTGCAAACCCTGACAATGTTCTCTCTGCCCTTGCTTGACCCCATCTTAGAATGCAGTCTGGAGTCATTTTGTGTGGTAAATGCCTACATCCCTTTCAAGTACAATGATTTAATAAAACCACAAACCAAAAACTTTTATTTTCAAACAAATTTAGACAACAGAAAAGTTTCAAAGAAAGTACAAAGGGTTCCCATGAACTATACCATTTTAATTCCCCCTAATTTACCATCTTCAATTACTGTGGAGTCCAATATAAATATGCTGTTAATAACTAAACTCCAGACTTTGTTCACATTTTACCAGTTTTCCATTAATTTCTTTTCTCCTGGGAGCTAATTCAAGATACCACATTATATTTTAGTCGTCTCCTCAGCCTCTTCTGACCTGTGGCTGTGTCTCAGTCTTTACTTTTTTGTGATTTTGAGGAGTATCCAGTTAGTTTGTAGAATTCCAGAATAATTTTTCAATCACCAGATATAAGGTTATAGGGCTAATCAATCATTGAGCATTTGAGGTCAGCCTGGGCTACAGAGTGAGTTTAAGGCCAGCCTGAACTGCAAAGCAAGACTCTGTTTGGAAAAACAGAAACAAAATGAAACTAATTAAGCCAAAAGGCTGAGATTTATAACCATGCAGGCTGAGTCCAGAGTCCATGTTATTATTTCCATATGGCATAGGAGAAAACAGGCATGAGAGGCAGACTGCTCCCTGAGGTTTAGAGAGGGGAGACCGTTTCTGATCCAGGCCTGCCCTTCCTTAACCACTGCAAGAAAGGCAGATGTGGATGGGGGAGAGATGGGGGGTGAGGTGGGAGGTGGAGACCTCTTTGGCCAGTGCTTTAGGGATGGAGGGGACTTGAGAGCAGAGATGAGAAGGAAAGTCCGTTTGGCAGCAGAAGCACAGGCGGGCTTAGGCCGCCAGCGTTTACCCAAGTCTTGGTGACCTCCGCTTCCAGTCTGCACTATACTTTCTTTTCACTCTAGGCTATGGAACCCAGTTCTGCTCCCACTCCTGAACTGACAATCAGGCAAACTGGAGCTGAGCAGTATGCTGGGGAGACCAGTGGGGCCTGGGCCAGAGAGCCTTCTGAGGGGCATTTTCAAGCTGATTGCTCCAGGGGATGGAAGGCCAGCTGTCATCCTTGAATGCTGCTGTTTCCCCCCACACCTGGCCCTTCTTAAAATCTTTAAATTTTGGTACAGGGTCTCACTAAATTGCCCAGGCTGTCTGTCACTTGGCAATTTTCCTGTGTCAGCTTCCTGGCACGCTGGGATTACAGATATACACCAAACACACCTGGTTTGAAATGTTTCTTGGGACTTCTGTGGAGGAGGTTGAGGCCATTTCACATCCTGCCTTAGAATTAGCTCTGTTAGTCTTTGCTGGATGTTGGTTCCTGCTCCACATAATCTTAGATCTTAAACAAAGGGACAAGTTATTCCTACAGATTAAAGCAATAGGGTAAAGCAGCAGGTTTTCCAAGCAAGGCATGGATTTTGAATACATTATTCATTCTCCCTTATGTAAACACACAGATACCTTTTCAGAAAAGAATGCAATGTCCTTTGGAATATTTTTCTTAAAACTCTATCCAGGCCTGGTGGCACATACCTGTAATACCAAGATTTGGGAGGCTGAGGCAGGAGGATTGCTGTGAGTTTGAAGCCATCCTGGGCTACGTAGTGAGTTCAGGTACAGCCTATACTACAGTACAAGACCCTGTGTCCAAAAACAAAAACAATCCCAAAAAACAAAACTAGTAGCCTAAATTCCTAAGAAAGAAATTTCCAATGTCACTTTGTTCTATAAAGTGAAATTCAGTTCACAGACCATAAAAGTCAGCCTTTTAAAGTATGCAATTCAGTGGGTTTCAGAAGCTCACAAAATTGTGCAACCATCAGCATATTTTCCATTACCCTAGAAGAAGCCACATGCCACTGGACATGGCCATGCACACCTGCAATCCAGCATTCTGGTGGGTGAAGCAGTCGGATGTCCGGAGTTTGAGGCCAAACTGGGCTACATAGAGAGTTCAAGGCTAGCCTGAACAAGGCCAGTATAGCAAGACCCTGCCTCAGGAAAAGAGAGAGAGAGAGAGAGAGAGAGAGAGAGAGAGAGAGAGAGAGAGACAAAGGAGAGAGAAGGAAAGAATATGTTAAACTACCATAAAATTTGGCTTCCAAAATAAAATTCTCCAACACAGTTAAAATGATAGATTTTTTTCTTTGGTCTTTTTTTGAGGCAGGGTTTTACTATATGGTTCAGGCTGGCTTTGAATTCACTTCATAGCCCAGGCCGGCTTCAAACTTGCAGTAATCCTCCTGCCTCAGCATCCCAAGTGCTGGGATTACAAACATGTACCACCATGCCTGGTTTAAAATGATGGCTGTTGATCAGTGAATCCTCCTATTCCCTAGGTTCTTCTTCCTTTAGTGATCAAGTCTCTTCCTCTTGTGTTTCCCAGGGATCAAGAATGTTCACCACAGCTGCTGATTCCTGGTTTGAAGCCTACACAGCAAGGGTGGTTACTTCTCCAAGAGTAATGTAGATACCAGAGGCATCGACCTCACTGCCGTCATCTCCTTCAGACATGACGTTCTTGTCCCCCAGATATGGGGCCACTGGTGCTTGCTTATTGATTTTTAAAATTTTATTTATTTTTATTTATTTATTTATTTATTATTTTGTTTGTGGTGCTGGGGATAAAACCCAGGGCTTTGTGCATGCAAGGCAAGAACTCTACCACTAAGCCACATCCCTAGCCTGATTGATTGATTTAAAGTACAGTTTGTTTCTGTCTTTTTGATGCCTAAATTGTGGGGGAAGATCAAGAAGTAATAAGAGGGTTGGGGATTTAGCTCAGCCACATAAGCACCTGCCTGGCAAATGCAAGGCATGAGTTTGATCCCCAGTGCCAAAAAAAAAAAAAAAAAGTAATAAGATTAACATATTTTCTTTTTCTATTTATTTGATCAAGTCCATTAACTTAAGTCAATGTCTCCAACTCAAAAAGTTACCCGGAAAACTCAACCCTGGTGTAGGCAGCCTCTCTGCTGGCCTTATCATTAAAATAAGGAGTCTAATGGAGAATAGTGAGAAGTCTAAGTACATTAAATTTTTGTTTGTTGTTTGAGACTGTGGCTCACTATGTAGTTCAGGCTGGCCTTGAACTCACTATGTACCCTGGGCTGGTCTCACATTTGCAGCAATCCTCCTGCATCAGCCTCCTGAGGGCTGGAATTATAGGTGTGTGTTACTGCATCTGTAACTGTCTAATTAAATTAAATTTTAAAACTTGGGCATGTCAAAAACTCATAGTCTAACATTTTCTTTATTTTTTAAATTAAATAACTTTATTGTACATTTTAGGTATACACAATAGTCACATTTATCATAGGGAGTTTGTACCTGTACATGATATATTTTTTTTTTACATGATATATCTTATTTCTTCTCTTTCCCCCATTCCCCTTTCCTCCCTCCAACCTCTCTTCCCCCTATTTACAAAACCTTTGTTTCCATTTTTTTCTTCTTTTCTCTTTCTTCTCCCTCACCCCTTCCTAGTTCCCCTTCCCATTTTGAACATTTTATTTTATTTTATTTTATTTTATTTTATTCTATTTTATTTTGAGACAGGGTTATCTATTACCTGTGACTATAAGCATCCTGGCTGATATAATTCACTGTGTTTTTCTGTTTTGTTAATTTATTTATTTATATTTTTTTGTACCAGGGATGGAACTCATGACCTTGCACTTGCGAGGCCACTGAGCTAAATCTCTGGCCCTTTTTTTTGAGACAAGATCTCATTTTGCAGTTCAGGCTGACCTTGAACTTCTTGAGATTTTCCTGCCTCAGCTTCCTGAGTGCTGGGATCACAGAAGTGTGCCACCATGTCTGGTAAAATGTTTCATTCCGGAAAAAAATGCTATTCAACAATCTTCCAATAAGTCAAGCACGGTGGCTGACATGTGTAATCCCAGCATTTGAGAGGTGAGGTAGAAGGATCATTGAGAGTTCAAGACCAGCCTGGGATATAAAGTCAACTAGCTAAACTGCATAGTGAGACCCTGTCTCAAAAAGACACACACACACACACACACACACACACACACCAATCTTCTTATAGAAAACTTTGTTGTACCATAATTCTGTGAGAGAAGGGAATTATGACCTCAATGCTGCCTGAAACAAAAAATAATTTGAGGAAGTCAGAAACTGATAAAAAAAAAAAACCTTTTGGTGAAATCTTTGGTTAGAGTATGATAAAAGAAAGGAGTTAAACGTTTATTTTCTATATTAAATTCAATAATTATTACATCATATTTCAAAGTTCTTTCTAGACAGAAGCTTTATATATTTACTTACTGTGGTACTAGAAATTGAATCCAAAACTACTCTACTATAAGCTGTATCTCTAGTCTTTTTAATTTATTCATTATTTTCACCTGGAGAGAGGGTCCTGCAGCCCTAGGCTGGCCTCGAACTTGTGATTTTCCTGTATAGCGAGGATCACAGGCATGTGCCACGGAACCCAACTAAAATTTGGTTTTGTTTTGTTTCATTTTGTTTGAGGCAGGTTCTCACTCTGTAGATAATACTGGTCTCAAACTCAGCCCTGTCTTCTTGCCTCAGATTCCTAAATGCTGGGATCACAGGTGTGCACCATCATGCTGGTGCATGATGAGTTTGTAATGTGCCAAAACTTTAAAATCACTAGCTATGAAAAAAATAATAAAGGCCAGGATTCAATCTACAAGCAGCACAACTAAAATTACCAACAAAGATGTATAGAAATAAGTAAACTATAATCAGTATTAGAAAACTCACACATAGCCAGGCATAGTGGTGTACACCTATAATCTCTGAATTGAGGAAGCTGAGGCAGAAGGATTGCCATGAGTCTGATGTCAATCTGAACTACATAGTGAGTTTAAGGCCAATGTGAGCTAATAGCAAGACCCTGTCTCAAAAAACAAAACAAAACAAAACAAAACAGAAAAGAAAACTCACAGGAATAGAGCCCTTTTTTTACTTGTTTGTTTCCTTTTTCTTGAGACAGAGTCTCCCTATGCAGTTCAGACTAGCTTTGAACTCACTATGTAGCCTAGGCTGATCTCGAATTTGTAGTGATTCTCCTGTTTCAGCTTCCCGAGTGCTGGAATTACAGGTGTGCGCACAATCTTGAAATAATAAAAGGGGCTGAGGAAATAGCTCAATGGCACAGTGTCTACCTGGCACAGTTACAGGCAGCTGAGCCAGTTAGAAATGTTATACGCAGTAAGACAGGGCTAGGCCCTTGAAGAAGCTGGCACAGAGGACCAGATGTCTGATGACCTTGGAGAAGACACACTTCTTGCTGTGGGCCAGATCTCAAAACAAATGCAAGCACACCCTTAAGTATAATCCTTAAGGATGAAATCTGGATCACCTTGAGAAGCCAAGAATCACCATTCCAATCCCCTATAGGAGGAGTCACTGATCTCTAAGAATGCCTGCTTTCTACATGGCTCATTCCCCATTTGTCCCCAATGTAATCAATTTTTCCTAAACTATTGATTTTATTGGCTAACTATGGTTACACCCCACCTTATGCTCATCTGCTTTGTGAGTTCCCAGTCTTCCCCCATCTTGAACCCATGGTTTTACTCTATAAAAGTCCCTGGAAAAGACAGTCTTGGGCAACTCGCTGGGGACCCCCTTCTGTTTCTCTTCAGACAGAAGCTTTCTCTCAATAAATATATTCTACTCTTTACCTCCATTGTTCCTAAAATTCATTTGTCAGTTTTAGAGAACACAAACTCTCAGACATAGTAGGTTGGGAGTCTCATTTCCCTATATCAGCACCAAAATAATAATAATAATAATAATAATAATAATAATAATAGTTGTCAATTTGAGTTTTGGAAAAGTAAAATGTTTGCAAATTACAATCTTTCTGGACTTTATGTATTTGAGACAGGGTCTTGCTATGTAGCCCAGGCTGGCCTTGAACTCTTAGTGATCCTTCTGCCTCAGCTTCTCAAATGTTGGAATTACAGGTGTGCACCACCACACCCAGATCTGGAGTTTGTTTAAATGTTGACCTTTAACATTCTTTCATAAGTATTAGAAGCATATGAGGTGGTTGTATATGGCACTTCACTACCTTTGTCCAAAAAGACAACCCTGACCTTTCTATGAATTGTACACAAATCCTGACCATTAATTGTAATTCCTATTCTCTCATAACCAAGGAAGCGCTTCACATGTATTATCTTCAATCCAAAAACAAATTGTTATACATGAGGGCCTACTGAATTTTTATTCTTTTCTATAGTACTGGGGATTAAACTCAGGGTCTTCATACTGAGCTATACTATATTCCCACACTTTTATTTTTAAATTTTGAGGCAAGGTCTCACTCTCCAAATTGCCAGCCAGGCTGAGCTCAATATTGTTTTTTTAAGACAGGGTTTCACTATGCAGTTCAGGCTGGTCTTGACCTCACTATATAGCCCAGGTTGTCCTTGACCTCGAAGCGCTCCTTTTGCCTCAGCCTCTCAAGTGCTAGGATTACAGGTGTGTGCACTACCACACCTGGCTGAGCTTGAATTTGAGGTCCTCCTGCCTCAGCTCCCCAAAATGCTGGGATTATAGATGTGTGCTACTACACCTGTCAGCATTTTAAAAATCAGTGACAAATTATTAAAATATTTCTTCTGGGGCCGGGGATTTAGTTCAGTGGCATAAGCGCCTGCCTGGCAAGTGTGAGGTCCTGAGTTTGATCCCTGGTACTAAAAAAAAAAAAAAAAAAATTTCTTCTGACACTTCATCACGCTTCATTGACATTGTATGATGCCTTGTGGCTCCCAGTGAAAAAGATCAATTTAATAATCATTACAGTGCACTGGGAAGCAAAACATGACAAAAAATTAAGTCCTTTTCGGATGAGGCATTACAGGCACACACCTATAATCCTATCATTCAGGAGGCTGAAGCAAGAGGATTGCTGTGAGTTAGAGGCCTGTATAGTGAGTTCAAGGCCAGTGGACTATGTAGTGAGATTCTGCCTCAAAAAAAAAAAAAAAATGAAGCCCACTTCCTCAACATGTTTAAGAGTAATTTTATTGGGGCAATGACTTATCCTCTATGAACTTTTTGTAGCTTTCCTTTTGTATATTAGGAAAGCTCTCATTACATAGAAAATGAAAGCTACAAGAAATTTTCCTAGAAATATTAATAAGCTTTTTACTATTAAAAATTTTTTTTGGCTGGGCATGGTGGTGCATACCTCTAATCCTGGGCAGATGAGGCAGGAGGAGTGTAGTGATTTTGAGGCTAGTCTGAATTACATATCAAGATCCTGTCTCAAAAAACTATAAATAAATACATAAAAGTAAAAAAAATTGGGGGGGGGCCCTGGGGATTTAGCTCAGTGGCTTAAGTGCCTGCCTGGCAAGCATGAGGTTCTGAGTTTGATCCCTGGTACCACCAAAAAAAAAATTTAATTTTACCGATGTTTTGAAAGCTTCAATTCAATAATATGGAATGCAGGGCCTGGCAAAATAGGCTGTCCTACTTCAAATGTAGAGGGCTTGAAGCTGTGAGCTGAGGAGCTGGAGCAGGACTCTCGGGTAACAGAGGTGGTTAACAATTACTGGGCAGAGTGGTGTTGCCATCCACATCTGTGTCTTTGGAGGAAATCTGGCAGTAGTGTGTAAAAATGGAAAAAGATAAGGGAAGTGAGAAAAGTTAGTTGATGGCAAAGGTCCAGACAAGGGATGTTTGATGGTAGTTGCTGTGGAAGTTGTTGCAGGATCAATTCAAGAGTCAACTGTAGGTGCAATAATATTTGGTACTGTATGTATAAGGAGGGAGAGGAAGGATTCCAATAGGACTGCATTTTCCGACCTGAGTGTGGGAAGAGGCTGAAGCCCAGGGTTGCAGACGTGCGAGGCGTGGCAGGAGCTCCCCTTCATATGAAGCAGTTCTATACTGCTGGACAGTTAGGTCGGAGGAATTTCTTCCTATAAAGGAAAGGAACACTCTTGCAATGGGAACAGTTCATTTTTATAGTGCTCAACCACTAGTGCCCCAAAGCCGGAGGTAGTTATTACCTCGCCAGCAATAAAGTCTGATTATAGACCCTGCCTGCTTACTGTGTGAAAGAGCTTGGTTCCTACAGGCAACTCTAAGGCCAAAATGATATTCATTGTGATTAATTATCCTGTGGCTCAAAGCAAAGACTAGATGATTTACTGTGGTTTCTCCAAGGTGCTGGAAAGGTTTCTTTCTGGAGCCTACAGGGCAAGAGAATTGGGCAGCAACCCAGGAGACCTTCAGCCATCTCCGGGTGAGAGCAGGCCAGCCCCGAGCAGCCACTAGCTCCGTGGATCTGTCTGGGGGTCTAGCCCTCATGGATATGCATGCTTCTACCTTGTGCACAGGGTCCGCAGTTTTTCCTTCCAGACTCTTGGCTCCTGGTACTAGGGGCGGGCCCAGTAGAGATCCCGCCCCCTCCGGCTGCCGCGCGTGTGCGCCTGCGCGGGCCCTAGAAGCTGAGCAGCCATGATGGTGGGTGTTCTCAGCAGCGCAGAGCCCGGGTCGCGCAGCGCGGGCGGCGGGCGCGGGGAGGGAGCGGGGACCGTGGCGGTCTGGCTCTAATGTCTCCCTTTGTGTCTCCCCCTTCGTCTCCTCTCCGCTGGCGCTTTTGGCCCGCCGGCCCAGCAGGAAGGCCTGGACGACGGCCCCGACTTCCTCTCGGAGGAAGACCGTGGAGTAAGTTCTGTCTCCTTCCTTTTCGTGGCACCCTTCCTTCCCAGTGTCTGCGGCCCCGGTGTGGTGTAAGGAGGGGGCTCCAGCCGCGCGCGTTCTTTCCCGGTCACCCTCCTCAGTTTCCTCGGTGCATCGGCCCCGCCCTCCTGCAGCGCTTCCTCCCTGGGGCCGCTCCGCTCCAGGTTTCCCGCGGCTCTGTTGTCCCCAGCCCCCGATCTGACCCTCCTGTGACCTCCCTTGCCCGGGATGAGGTGCAGGTGGAGAAGTGGAGATGGAGGCCGGTGCTGGAGCGCTCCCTGTCTTGGCCACTTTGGGTCGAAAAAACCCATCCTCAAATCTTCTGGTCGGCACCTTCAGTCTTTGCCTTCCTGAACCCGCTCCCCACCCTTCTTTCTCCAGCACAAATAGCATGGGCTTATCATTTTTTTCTTTTTAAAAATTTTTTTGGTTATGCTTAATTACATTTTTTTAAATTACATTTTTTGCAAGGACTTTTATAGCCACCAGTCTCAACCGTTCTTCAGTGACCTTTGCCAGATTTTGTAAAGTGATGATAGACCGTGGTGTTGACTTTTTTTTTCATTTTCCTTTTTTTTTTTTTTTTTTTTTTTTTTTTTTTTTTTTTTTTTTTTTTTTTTTTTTTTTTTTTTTTTTTTTTTTTTTTTTTGAGACAGCGTCTCTATGTAGTTCAATCTGGTATGGAACTCAAGGCAATCCTGAATGCTGAGGTTACATTTGTGCTTCACCATGCCTAGTTACTGGGTTTTTTTGTTTGTTTGTTTTTGGTTTTTTGTCTTTTTGAGATAGGGTCTCTTTATGCAGTTCAGGCAGGCCTTGAGCTCACTTTGTAGCTCAGGCTGGTCTCAAACTCGCAATGATACTCCTGCCTCAGCCTCTCCAGTGCTGGGATTACAGGCTTGAGCCACCACACCCGCCCGGCTCCCAATTACTGTTTCTTAACTTAAAAAAAAAACAAACAAAAAAAACTTTTTGCAAGGTTTCACTTGGTGCCCTCCCCCAGCATTACTGAATTATGACTGACAGATGATAATTGTACATATTTGAGGTATACAGCATGATAGTTTGATACATGTGAAACGGTTACCACTATCAGGCCAATGAAGCTAATTTGCTCACTTGCCCCCTCTTCTGAAATCTCAGCAGACATCAGATATGTACTGCTATAGTCACCGTATTGTACTTTAGATCTCCAGAACTTATCTTTACCCCTGAGTCTGTTCTCTTTGGCCAGAGGTTTCTCTTTCCCCTTCTTCTGGATGACCACTCCCGCCCTGGTAACCACCTTTCTGCCTTAGTGTCCAGAGCTATCTGGACTCCAGTTTCTCCTCCCTCCTTTCCCTTGCCCCATTGGCTGGTTGGGTGGTAGTGTGCATAGTGCCTTGTACAAGTCAGCACTAGAAAAATATTGGTAAATGATAATTGCCTCTCAGTGCCATGGCTCCTTCACATTTCACAAGCTGCATTTCTCATTTTGGCTTCATTGTACTTACCCATTTGAGAGCTGAAATCTGTTTGTAGATTGGTAGGTGATTTTGTGTGTTTCTATAGTGCTGAGAATTGAATTTGGAGTACCACACGAGCTAGACAAGTGCTCTACCACTGAGCTACATCCATGGGCCTTGTGATAACTGTGTACGATTTTTTTTTTTTTTTTTTGAGACAGAGTCTCGCTGTGCAGTTCAGGCTGGCCTTGAGCTTACTTTGTAGCCCAGGCTGGTCTTGAACTCGCAACAGTCCTGCCTCAGCCTCCCAAGTGCTGGGATTACAGGTGTGAGCCACCATGCCTGGCTGATACTTTTGCTATTTGTAATAAGAGATGAAGCAGTATTAACTGAAGGCCTTTATCAAGCTTTTAAGCAGTAAGAAAGATACAGGGAATACATCATTAAGTTCTGGAAAATGCAAAAGTATGGATTTCTAGTTTCTAAAATTTAATTTTCAGTGAATTGTGACAAAATGGGTTTGTGTGAATGTGTATATATATCTTCTGAGATAAGACAGCAGAATTAGGTGAACATTTACAAACTATATATTGGATTTTATTTATTTTTTATTTATTTTTGAGAATGAGTCTTGCTGTGCAGTTCAGGTTGACCTAGAACTCAGTATGTAGTTGAGGCTGGCTTCCAAACTTCCTGCCCCAGCCTTCTAAGTGCTGGAATTACAGGCATGTGTTACCATACCTGGTGAATTTTAAAATATGGAAATGGGCAAGAGTTATTTAATGAAATATGATAGAGTATAACACAAACTATTTTTTTCTAGAATAAAGGATATAGCTTTATTTAGGTGAAACTTTGTGTCTTTTGTTGTCTGCCAGGAAAAACAAACAGGATTTGTTTTCTTAGGTGTAATGTTCAGTAAAAGTACTAATTTTTGAGTATTTACATTGATGATGTGAAAACTAGAATATTTCATAGGGAAAATTTTGTATGGTATTGGGAATTAAACTCAGGGCCTTTCTGTAAGCAGAAAGTGTCATGTGTCCCTCCATCCATTGCCTAGGTAATTCCTGTTCCAGTCCCTGTGATACATAGCTGGTCACTTTGATGCACATTGTATAAGCCAGCCTACAAAGACAACCCATTCTGCTTCTGTACTTCCTGCTTGCTTGTCTCATATAAGCCTTAGACTACCATAAATCAGGACCTGATGTTTTTGGGAATGATAAATCTGCCTCCAAACTGTTACAGTGTTTCCACTTGCCTTTCATTTATACTGAGCTACATCCCCAACCTTTGTTTTTGAGACAGGGTGTCACTATGTATTTCAGATTGGGATTACAGGTGTGGGTCACCACACCCAATAGGGCAGGCATTTCTCAAAGTGGCCTGGAAATTCTTGCATGAGAACCATCACCTGGGATGTTTGAAAAGCAGAAAGATCATCCGCTGTTACTAAATCAGTCACTTGGGGTGGGGAGGACAGATAACTGGTTTTTAAATTAGCACCCAAGAAAGCTGAGTATGGTACAACACTCCTGTGATCTTAATGCCCCTTAACACCCCTTCGGTAATCTTAACACCATGGAGGCTGTAAACTGGAGGTCAGCGTGGGTTACATGGGGTTACTCTGTCTCAAATATCACCCTCCTCCCATGAAACACCCAAGACATTTCTGTCTTGCATTAAAGTTTGATTGCTGTTGCACAAAATGTTCTACTACTGTTTCCCTATTTCAGGAACAGGAATATCTGGCTTAGTTAAATTTTCTTAGATTGTGTTTTTCCTGGAATAGATTACTATGATGAGAACTTTAAGATACTGCAGTTTTTGTTCAGCCTTTAAGAAAGGGAGTCTTAGCTAGACATGATGGCACATGCCTGTAATCCCAGCACTCATGAGGCAGGAGAATTGCTTTGAGTTTAAGGCCAGTCTACACTACGTAATGAGACCCTGTCTCAAAAGAAAAGGTAGGAAGTCTTGACAAAGAAAAGCATAAAGTGCATATTTGATAGGAGTTGCAAAGGAGAACACTGTTTAAAAATTAACACACATGTGCAAAGCAGAAGACAAAAGTTAGAGTCAATGTTTTAATATAAATCTCCTAGCTAGTTAAGTTTTCATGATGATATTTGGGTTAAAACAGAACCTTTCAGCATGAAGAAAATACTGTTTTGTGAGACACTAAAAAGTGGGTTTTAAGATTGCATCTAGAAAATTACGAGGGGGGGAAAAAAGAAAATTATAGGCATCATGTTTAGATTATTTCAGACTTACCTCAGCATCTTAGGGCTCCCCCAGCCTAAGGAAGGGCAGTAACGTATTATTTAGTAAACAAATGAGCCTTTTAAACTAAATAGTTTTGCCCTGATGTGCTTGAGCATTGCATGCCAGAGGGATGGCATAATTCTCTCTCAGCATTTGGTTTCAATTCTAAATAGTATGTTATGTTCGAAAATGAATTTAGGTGGAATAGCTACATCGACTGTATGCCTCGCTAAGCTCTTCCCTTGGTGTTCTTTTTCTTCATTAATGATATCATTTTCCATATGTGCAAGAAACCTCTGATTCAGATATAATCTTCATCCTCACTGACTTTTCACATTGGCATTATTTACCCAATCCTCCTTTTCTGTTGCTCCAGTTAAAGTCTTTGACTCTTCCTTGGATTATAGCAGTATTCATCAGATATCCTTTGTTCTGTCTGCTTTCCAATCTAGCCTTTGATTATATAACTGAAATAATTATGTTATTTCACTAATCAAATATATTTCTTTGGACTTTACCCCCAACACATGGGGTCTTACTATATATTCCAGACTAGCCTTGAACTTATGTAACCATAAGCTAGTTCACGGTGATCCTCCTGCCTCAGCCTCCTGAGTACTGGGATCACAGACATGTACCATCATGCCTGGCTGGCTGGTTTTTAAGTTGCCATCCCCACCTCCCACATACC